>JASTWL010001628.1:0-29484 GCA_035220575.1 Temnothorax rugatulus | reverse complement strand
TTAAAAGAAAATTCGTGGTTAGATGATCGACCTTTAAATGAAATTATGATGATAATAGAAAGATATACTACATTTTCTCGTGTTGATGTTCTTTTCATAATGAATTTACATTGGATTGAACCGATCTTTACTTCCGATGTTCAGATTGTCGGAGGTCAGCATTGCGGTAACCACTGGCACTGTATTTACTATAATGATTTAATGCTTCATATATATGATAGTTTGTATTTTGATACTCATTCTTATTACGATCTAACATTATTTGAACAAAAATACATTGAAAAACGATACCCTAATCTGGAACAAAATAATATAATATTTGAAAAAGTAACCAAGCAGCCAGATCTTGCGTCATGTGGAATATTTGCAGCAGCATTTGCAGTATCAATAGCATTGGGAGAAAATCCTTCAAATAAGAAATATTCAACAGATATGCCAAAAATGCGTAGACATTGTCTGAGAATCATAGAAGAGAAAATATTATTACCCTTCCCGGAAGAATAAAAACAACGACAATTACATAATGACAATATATTGCATATTTACACTGCACTGCATATTTACACTGTAAATACCATTAAAATTAACAATAAAAAATTAGCCACAATAATGTCTACAGGACAGAAAATAAAAACATTGAAATAACATTGAAATCATGATAAATAAATTTAGAAGAAAAAACCAAAAAAAATTTGTCGCACAAAGAAATAAATAAAATTAAAATGCATTCTGCGCAAAGCGCAGTGATTACTATAAAAATGCATTCTACGCAGGGCGTAATAGTATTATCAAAATATTTTTAAATCGATAGAGTATCGTTCAAAGAAGGTTGGTATTGAATTTGGCGATGATCGGTAAAAGGGTTCTTTTTTTCTATTTATAATTTTTGGTTTATATTTTTTTTATTTTCTTTTAACTCCGCCTTGGACGCTCCCAAGCCCGGCCTGAGAAAGGAGGAGGGTTGGAGTGGGCAGTCTTAGTACCCACTCCGTAAAACTAATTATATAATTTCAATATTGTTTAAATATTGTTTAAAAACATAAAAACATACAAACAGCAATATTTTAAAAAATTATAATTTAATTAAGAGTATGAAGCAATTAAATTTTCAGAAAAGTATTAGGTTTTTTATGAAACCATAATTAAAATTTACAAAACCCATTCACCGATCATTGCCAAATTCAACACCAATCTATCTTTAATGATACTCCATCTATAAAAAAAAGTGTGCAAGTAGAAACTTGCACATTGCTTCCTCATAGTTTTTAAGTGTGCAAGTAGAAACTTGCACATTGCTTCCTCATAGTTTTGAAGTGTGCAAGTGGAAACTTGCACATTGCTTCCTCATAGTTTTGAAGTGTGCAAGTAGAAACTTGCACATTGCTTCCTCATAGTTTTGAAGTGTGCAAGTGGAAACTTGCTGTTGTGCCCCTTTTTTGGAAGAGGGACACTTGGGTTCTTTTTGGTCCACGGAGGATGCGGGATGTATATATAAATAAACGGCACTCTTGAATAAAATATAACTTTTAATAATCACTCTGCGTTACAATCGTTATTCGCGTTTGATGCCCGTTACTGCTCTGCTCCCTGACTCCGATTGCCCTCTCTTATCCTGTTGTCGCTTCCTTTTGTATCCTCGTCTTGTCCTTCGATATCGCTGAGTTGCTCGATCGTATGTGGGCCGATCGCGCAACTCATCTCTTGCTGATTCGGCGTTGCGTAATTCTTTCTGGCCTTTGCAGTCGCGTTCCCAATTGTTCTTCGCGGTCTTTATTCTTAATACTATTTATTGTTATATTAATTGGGGTGGAAACTTGCACATTGCTTCCTCATAGTTTTGAAGTGTGCAAGTGGAAACTTGTTTAAGTCTACAATTCTAGCATTTTCATGTAGGATTTTGTAGCACTTCTTAAATTTATGTAGATTTTAATAGATTCTGGCAATTATATTTTATAGTTTTTTGTAGCACACTTTTAATTTTTTTTAAATTTTGTAGAAATATTTCCGCCAGGGACGTGTGCGCTCGCGGCTTCGGGCAACGTCGAGTAACAGATCGAGATCGAGAACTCTATACATAATATGTATAGAGACATGAGCGATATGTTTCTGTCTCTTTCTCTCTTCCGGGCCGCTCGAGCGCGGCGCTGACGATACGTTCAATAAAGAAAGAGTTAACGAAATCCACATTATAAGTAATTTGTTTTGAACAGTAAAAATATTTAGATATACATATTCTTTGTACATAATATACTTTTTATATGTATATAATAAAATTATAAAAATCCTAAAACAAAAAATAATGAAATGCCACTCTTGGCCAACGTGTACGTTTTGTTTAATGCCATATTAAATATATTTTAAAAACATTTTTTTTATAAAAATTTTGAAAACATTTCTTAATAAAAATGAAGTAATAATTTTTTAATAAGTAGAATAACTTTTTTTAAAATTAAGATCGATATTTATATCTCGTATTTATATTACATGTACAACGTCCATGCATTTCAGTCAGAAATGTGGAAGCTACAGATTCCTTTTACAAATATAATTGCATTATCCTGTGCATTATCTGCTGCATTAAGTGCGCACGCTGCATGTGCAAAAATTGCATCATTTTGCGATAAATTTTTGAAAAACATTCACTACATTAACGGTAGTCCAAAACGTTCAGCAATTTTTCAGGAATTTACTGAGTGTTTCCAAGACAAGCATCTTAAAATGTTAAAATTAAGTGAGACACGCTGGTTGTCTCACCACGCATGCGTCGAAAGACTTCTCCATTCATGGAAAACCATTCGTTACTTCTTGCAAGAAATGGTTGTGAGTGATAAGACAAAATCTGCAGAATATCTTTTGTCAATGATGGATAACGTTAAATTAAAAGCGTATTTCCTTTTCCTTAAATATATGTTACATTATGTTATTAAACATATGTTATTTCAATTCTTTTAATGCATACTTTCAATCGACAGAAACGAGAATTCATTTATTACAGTTAAAATCGGTTGACTTTCTCTCCCAAATCTGTCAAAATTTTGTTAAAAAAGAGTATTTAGAAGACGTAACCACAATTGTAAATTTTTCACATAAAGATATTCAAAAAAATATAAATGAAATTTTCCTCGGATCCGACTGCGAGACATACTTAAATAATTTAATTAAGGAAGATCATGCGGACATAGTTATAACTGTCCGACAAAATTGTATACAATTTTATATCACTGCTGCGGAGGAAATATATAAAAGGTTGCCCATAAAAAATGAATTCTTGAAAAATCTGCAAGTTTTACATCCGACTCCAACTATCTGTCTCCAATGCGATAATAGAGAAAAATCTTTAAGAAATATTTGTTTTATTTCAAAAACTCTTGGCGACTTCGACGAAGAATTGTTAAAGAAAGAGTGGTTACAATTACCAGGAGAGTTCAGTGAATCTGAAAAAGAAAATATATTAAAGAGTACCTTTGACAATGTATGGAAAAAAATATTGCAGCGACAATTATCGAATGGTACTTACTGTTATAAATTTCCCGCTTTAACAAATCTTGTAAGCGCTGTTAGATCACTCCCTAATTCCAATGCAGATCCAGAGAGAATGTTTTCCATTTTAACTGATTTAAAATCTAAGAAACGCAACAAACTGTCTGCCATCTTTGTTAATGCTAATTGCGTAATAAAATCAACGTTGAAGGCGAGGGGCGAAACAGCTATCAACTTGAAAGTAACTGAAGAACATTTGTCTCGAATGTCGTCCGATGTATTATATGCAAATTGTAAAAAACGAAAAAGTAGTTTTACTTTATATGCTGCAGATGAAGTTGCTGGTCCTTCGTCTTCAACGCACTAAAAATAATGTCCAAAAGAGAAACAAATAACAAAAAATATTTGCAGATGTAAATAAAATCTTATATCCATTATTCAGTTTCGATTTGCAATAACTTTCTTTTTTTTCATTTTACTTTTTATCTTATATTAGGAGAGCTCAGTGAATAGGAAGTATAAACAATTGTTTGTTTAATATATTGTATTATATTGTAATATGTTGTATTGTATTGTATATATTGTATTAATATTATGTTTGAATATATTTGTGTGCAATAATTTGTGTGCATTACAATTACAAAATTTTCTGATTAAATTTTTTATTAATTAATAACAATTGCTTAAACTTCATGACGGAAGAGACCACCACCTTCTCGCGGTTTCCGTCGAGCAACAACATGTACGTTGTACATGTAATATAAATACGAGATATAAATATCGATCTTAATTTTAAAAAAAGTTATTCTACTTATTAAAAAATTATTACTTCATTTTTATTAAGAAATGTTTTCAAAATTTTTATTAAAAAATGTTTTTAAAATATATTTAACCCTATTTCCTCCAACCATGCCCTTTCGTCTCCTACGAGTTTCTAACAGTCGTTTGTTCCGGAAAACAAATGATCGTCAGATAATCCCCCCCACTCCTAGAAAAAGTTGTTGTGGTAGGGAACCTCAGGTATAAATTTCAGAGCCGCAGCTCATTTGTTCTCGAAACGGCAAACAATCAAAATTTCGGTAGGACACGAAAGTGCATGGTTGGAGGATTACGTCAGTGTTGTGTTAAAGGTAAATGAGAATTTTTTTTCGATAAAAATGTATTTTTGTGTACAATTTAAGCGTATTTAAAATATTTTTGTTGTTAAAAATAAAATTTGACATTCCACAGAGGACTATTATGGCTCAGAGGCAGACGGAAGAGGTGGGGAGGAGCTACAATTATATAAAAACTTTAAATTTTTTACATAAAAAATATCTGTCACACTTTAAATTCGTCTTTTCTTATTCAGAAATTCTTTTTCTAGCATTCTTAAAGTCCTTAAAGTCCTTCTGTACCATTTAAAAATTACCAAATTTGCGGCGACAAAATTAAGTATTCCTATTTAATTAATAATTATCTGATATTTTTTTTCTTATTCGCACTACTTTTAGCTGTAATTTGCGCTTTGAACCATTAAATTTCGTCAATTTGTTCGTGAGTTATGATTTTTTAAGTAAAACGAGTCGTAACGTGTGTTTGTCAACATATAATTGTTGTAAAAAAATATTTAAATAAATGATTTCCAAATGTTCTTTACATTGATTTTTAGTCGAAGGTACAAAGATATTATAATAATTTTTGGGGAATTTTTCAAAGCTATTAACATTATAAAAAACACGTGCGACTCGAAAGTGCATGGTTGGAGGAATATGCGGGCGAAAAAAACGTTGGAGGAAATAGGGTTAATATGGCATTAAACAAAACGTACACGTTGGCCAAGAGTGGCATTTCATTATTTTTTGTTTTAGGATTTTTATAATTTTATTATATACATATAAAAAATATATTATGTACAAAGAATATGTATATCTAAATATTTTTACTGTTCAAAACAAATTACTTATAATGTGGATTTCGTTAACTCTTTCTTTATTGAACGTATCGTCAGCGCCGCGCTCGAGCGGCCCGGAAGAGAGAAAGAGACAGAAACATATCGCTCATGTCTCTATACATATTATGTATAGAGTTCTCGATCTCGATCTGGGGCCGTATTCTCGAGCCTACCCTAATGATTTTCGTATGCGACTTTCTATTTGAAAAGCATTGAATTTCGCATGCGAGTTTCATGAAAACGATTCGAGAATAGCCCGTTGTGGTCACACCTCCTAAAAATAACGTAGTGGTCACATGGGGTCCAATGGACCCCACGCAGAAAAATAGTTGCCATTTGCGTTCTTTTTGATGTATCGACTCAAACCTTGAACTGGAATTTAGTTTAAGACTTCCTCTTTATAATCCAATAATTTTTTTCTCCTTTTTAAA
Source organism: Temnothorax rugatulus (assembly GCA_035220575.1). NCBI lineage: Eukaryota > Metazoa > Arthropoda > Insecta > Hymenoptera > Formicidae > Temnothorax > Temnothorax rugatulus. The sequence goes on along the minus strand of JASTWL010001628.1, from coordinate 23,640 downwards.
TTTTTTTATGTTGAAAAAACGCGAAAAAATTTTTTCGAGAAATTTGACTTTTTTCACAAAAATATTCATCAAAATTTCAATTTTAGAGATAGAGCAAAAAAACTTCCTGCGTTTTACTCTCAAAATAGTATACTTTTAAGAAAAAAATAGTATCATAACGAGCTTTGAAAAAAGTATATTTATTGTACAGTTTGAAGTTATCAATTTTCATGAAACTCGTAAAATCAAATAGGTCAGTTTTGAACGTGTAAAATAAAGTGAAAAAACCGTCTCTTCGAAGGTACGTAGACGCAAAGTTAGTCTGGGGTCCACTGGACCCCATGTGACCACAACGGGTTAAGGCTCCTGTTACTCGACGTTGCCCGAAGCCGCGAGCGCACACGTACGACGGTACGTGGCTTGTGTGCGGTACGTGACGTCACGGGCAGTCACGAGGGCCATCCCCACTCCATCCCCTCCATATGCGACCGAATGCTACCAGGCTCAGGAAATGGCAACTCTGGAAGCGAGGTCTTTTTGGGTCTTTTCCTCGTGAACCTTTGCCGTGTGCACATCGTTTTCGGAATCTCTCGGAATCGTGTATTGTGTTTTACATCGGACAAAGAGAAATCGTTCCCGGCTACGACCGTGATCCGTACAACAAGATTAATAATATATTATCGAAATTAGATGGTCTTTTCCTGCCGAACCGTCGTCAGGTCCACGTCGCGTATCCGAGTGATCCGTGAATAATCGTTCGACATCCGACGAGTAGGGAAAGAATCCGGCCGCGACCGTTATCCGCAGGCTTAATTACAAGCTTATTAACATCCGGAAGTAAATATTTTTCGGAAATATATCGTTTTTCGTACAAAAATCGCGAGTGAAGCGAGATGATGCAATCGGGGCGTTACCCATTGTAATCCTGTACTTCGAGTACAAAATATATATTCTTGTTATTTGTTTTTATAAAAGCAATTGCAAGTCAATTACCCTCATCCAAATCTCAGCAAAAGCTTTCCGAACCCGGAATACTAGTGCGCGACTTCGTAAAGAGCGTAGTCGACAACAACGCATTATCGCAGCGGAAGCTGAGGATCGAGAGAAAGTATTTCACGGCAACCGGAAGTCAACCGGTCCTATCAGCGTTCTTCGTAATTGCAGTTAAAACAAAGTGGTGACCGTTTATACGTATGAGTGAGTACATTTTAAGAATATTATTCAACGCACAGACCTATGTCCGGTCACAGCCGAACGCCGAGCACACAGCCGCCGCACACGTACACGGCTGTTCGCTGCTATGTGCGCGCGTCCGTGCCAGATGGTGAGGGGTCCCAATGTCCACGAAATAACAGTACTGTATGGACCTACAGAAATAGTATGCAATAGTATGTGTTCACCACGTGTTTCAACATTTCTTTTCTTTCATGATTTTTTCATTCTATACGCAAAAAATCAAAACTGCCTTGCTGATAAACAATAAGTAGTATGAAAATCGATAGAAATTAATTTTACTGATTAATTTTTTGATTCAGTTCCGAGTTAAATTTCCGGTAGGTAATTAAGCTCTCCTTCAGATTTACCAATTCTTTTTATTCACTGTGTGATCTTTTGTGTAACTTATTGTTAGATCGCTATAACCTATATCAAACAATGAAATAAAAGATACATTAAATAAATAAAAAATACATATTGAAAAATTTTAGTCATTTAAAAGCGTAAGCGTAAGTGTAGCGAATGTAAGCAATTTAAATTTTGCAATTTTTTTTTCTTTGGTGCACGTGAACGTGTGTATGCCGTATGTTCTTCTACCGTGTGAAACACAGTACCACGTGGTGGAACATGTTATAACGTGTATCGGAAAATGAGATAAAAGAAACATTGAGTAAAAAATACATTTCGGAAAATCTTAAACCCATTATTGTACAATAACTGTAAGAGTATACGGTAAGACGTAAACAGTAAAAGTTGACCAACTACAATCGATTATTCTTGGATTATAAAAATCTTATTAGCCAATAGCTTACTGCTTGCGCGTCTTACATCTATTCTTACGATTATTGTACAATAGAATGGAACTTTATAGTCATTTAGAAACTAAGCTCAAGTCTGGCGAATGTAAGCAATCTAAATTGTGTAATTCTTTTTTGTTCTTTCTTTTGTGCTCGTGCACGTGTGTGCCACGTGGCAGTAGAAGAACACAGAGCTCCCGATATTTCAGATTTGTAAAAAAATATTTTTCTACATTAACCCTTTAGGGGCCAGAGTACATAATTATGTACATTCAAAAAAAAACCAAAAATGTGTAGTTTTGAACTGACAACCAAAAAAACTTTAAAAAACTTAAAAAAACTAAAAAAAATTTTTTCTTTTTTTTTTTTACTAAAAAACTCATTAGGGGGACGTCTTTTAAGACTATCTTATAAATTATAACATTTTACTCCAACGGGACCGATGTGTGGGCCTTAAACGGTTAACAAAATTAGAAAATAACTGTTATTTTCTTTAAAATAATTAATTATTTAATAATGATATTCAACACACACATGCAGACTATGTAGAAGATTAGAATTTATTTACTTCAGCTTTACAAGATTAGCCAGGAAGGGACTTGGTTTACAATTAAAATTTATCCTCACTCATCCATCCATACCTTGCGTACATTTACTGCTCTCTAACTACTTAAACCTAATCTATCACATCCTTATCTTTGGCTTAATTTATTTCCTTTCTCTTTTTAAATTCCTTCTCCCTCTCCTTCCATAATTTCCGCAACATTTTACCCTTATCTAAATCTAGTTCATCACTCCACAACCTTTTCCACTTTTCCGCCCCGTCATTACCTAAATCCTTAAACCATACACTTGCTCTCTGACATTCCTCTACATAATGTTCCATATAGTCATTTCCATCGCCGCACAAAATACATTTTTTACAATCTTCTTCTAACCAATATTTGTTTACTTCTTCCAAATTTCCGCATCTCAGTTTTACTAAAGCTCTCTTATCGTCACCTATCCTTACCTTTTTTAAATTATCCCTCTTTAAATATTCCGGACCTCCATCTAACTTATTTAACTTATCTAACACTCTATATCTTTTATTATACCTTGCCTCTAGGATTTTATTTCCTTCCCATTGTCTTTGATTATCCCTTTCCCTACTTATTATTTCATTCTCTAAGTTCACTCCCTCTCTCCTCAGTTCCTCCAGTATGCCTATTCCCCATCCATTCCTGTTGTAATATCTTTCTCTCTCAATACTATACATATCCTTCCCCCTATAAGCTTTCTTTTCCTTCCAACAGTACCTTACAATATCTCCTCCCATACCTTTTAAAATTCTTTCTTCATATCTCATTGCCTTTATGCCCCATCCCACCTTTAATTTGACCATACCTAGTTCCCTTGATATCACATACCTTGGTGTACAAAATTCTATAGCAAATATCCAACGAATATAGTCCATCATTATTTTTTCCAACTCTACCTTCTCTTCCCATCCCCAAATTTCTACCCCATAAGCCATAACGCTCTGCACCAAATATTTGAACATCATCCACCTCCTTAAGAAATCCTCCCTACATATTATTTCTCCTAGTCCCCAGACTTTTCTAGCCGCCATCCTACCTTTTTTCATCAATTCTCTAAGGTGATCCTTATAATTACCATTCTTGTTAAACGTAAATCCTAAATATTTAAAAGTCTGTACCTCTTCTATATATTTTTCACCCTATTTCCATACCTCCTTGCCTTCTTTCCTTTTCCTATTAAACACTAAAATCTTTGTCTTATCTGTACATAGCTCTAATTTTCTTTCCTTTAGGAATCTTTTCAGTGTGCTCATCATATCTATCAATGCATCCCTATTTCTCGCTACCATCACAATATCATCCGCATACTCTAAATTCCAAACCCTAATCTTATCTACTTCTATTCCTCCTATTCCTCTCTTTTCCATTTCCTCAGCCAAATCCGCTATATACAGATTGAACAGAAGTGGACTCATTACGCATCCCTGCCTTACACTTTTTGATGTCTGGAACTCTTTCGTATATCCATGACTGGTCCTCACTACAACTTCCGTTTTCTCGTAAATCATTTCCAATCTTCTTAACAGTTGTTCTTTTATTCCCTTTCCTCGTAGAATCCTCCACAGAATTTCCCTATCCACATTATCAAATGCAGCCTTGAGATCTGCAAATAACGCGTACACCTTTTCCACTTTACCTCCTTTTCTTCTTTCCTTTTGAATAAAATGGTTCAGCACAAATATGTTATCTATCGTTGACCTTCCTTTTCTAAAGCCCGCCTGACTCTCCGGAACCATCCCCTTCTCTTCAGCCTCCACCTCTAACCTGCTCCTTACCTCCGCATAAACCTTGTACGTCGTACATAATAGCGAGATACCTCTATAATTACCCGTCCTCTCTTGATCTCGTCTCTTGTATAGTGGCACTATTATGCTTTTCTTCCAATCCGAGGGTATCCTTCCTTCTCCCCATATTTGTCTCATCAAATCCACCAGCCTATTCCATAAAATCCCACTCGCATATTTCCACGCCTCCATTGGGATCCCGTCTACTCCAGCAGCCTTTTTTGGTTTCAATTTCTTCAACGCCAATTTGATCTCCATTTTTGTAATTTCGGCCTCCTCTGCCCCCATTTCTTCTTGTTGCCTTGTGCTCTTCCTGCTCTCATCCTCCTTGTCCACTTCGGTCCCTCCTAGTAACTCCATGAAGTGTCCCCTCCATTCATTCTTGCCTATATTATTTTCCATCCATACCTTTTTGTTCTTTTTCTTATTTATGAATTTCCAAACTTCTGCTTCCTTCCTTAATTTGCTTAACTCCTCTTCTTTCTTCCGTCTCTTCTCCTCTTGTTTCTTTAACTGCAGATCCCTCAGCTTTCCTTTCTCTTCTATCTGTCCCTGCCTATTTTGCCGTTTCTCCACCTCCTGTACATCCTATGCACCTCTCTCTTCTTTCTAGTACAGCTCCTGTCCCACCAGTCCTTATGTCCTAGTTCCTTTTTCTTGATTCTCACCCTTTTTTTAACCATTGCTCCATGTGCTCCAATTTGCTTAATCCTTTGCCATTTCTCCTGCACCGAACTACATACTTGCCATGCAGACTATGTAATAATGTCAGTACTTAGCAATGCGAATGAAAGCAAGATAAACTTATTGCTAGATTGTACATATAATCTTAACGTTATAATTATAAATATATATGATATTATAATGCATTTTAGCATATGCTAAAAAAGAAAGGATTATTATTCTTCATATTTTTGTCTGTTTTTAGAAAGACAATATGACAACCCACAATAAATCTTCATATTACGAGAGTTGTAGTCGATATCCCTATGTCGGCAGAGTATCCGTAGGAGAAGAGGATAGTGTTGACTTCATCTATCAATTTGTGAAGAAAAGATTTGTTGCCGTGGACCACGGGAGTTATAGCATATTTCATACTGCCCCTGACATAATTGGGCCACCCAAATTTCAAAATTACGGACAACCAATCTCTTTTTGTGATTTCAAGGTACGTGTATTTTCTGATACTACCTATCTTATCTGTTATAGTCCTGTACAAAGTAATCGCTATATATTATATGTTACAGGATTTTTTCACGAGTGTCAATTTTAATTTTCGAACCCCATGGATAAAGGACGGTGTTTCAATATCTCCGTGGCAAAACAATGATTTCCATTTAACGAGATACATTTTTGGGTTCGTCGATGATGATAGGAAGAGCGAAAAAAGCTATATTGGTATGTAATATTTAAATTGATAAATAAGATATTGTTAAGCAAGATACGCTTTTGCTGAGAAGAGAGTAAATATAATAATATTTTCTATTTAAAGATATCGAGTTTCATGAAGCTGTATATCCAATCAGAGTCTGTATTTACGAAATATGTAATCCTGGAAGCGTAATTCAAATTTTGGCTCAAGATTCGAATAATCACTGGATTCAGTTGTGGGATGAATCATCTCAGATTGTACCCCCGAAATCAAGATTATTTTCTCCACCGTTGTCGCATCCGTGTAACTTTAAAACCAAAATGCTCAAACTAGTATTTAAGGGCAGTTCGCAGATCTCTTACAATCACACAAAGCTAGATGCTGTTATGCTCATCGGTACATCAGAATTGATTCTATCTAGAAATCCTAACGAGAGTTTAACTAATCTGTTAAAAAGAATTAACTGTATGTACTCTCCACACCATGAGGATGTTCATAATTTAACAGCAGATTTGAATAGTGCATACTTGGATATAATTCATCTGCAACAGAATTTTCCTGAATATTGCATTATTTGTAAAAGGTATTTGTTTGGCATACCACCATGTATATAATTTGTATATATCTACGTATAGTTAGTAAGTATAGATTAGTTACCCCGGTTTCTTTCTCTTATGTAATTTTTACGCGAACGTCGGCGGATCGCGAGCAGCAACAGCATGCGACTCATCTGTCGGTGCTGCCATCGCCCATCCGCCGACGGCATCCACTCCCCCCCCCCCCCCCTCCCGAAAAGGGAGCAACTACTCGCCCGCGGCACATTTCAGGACCGCGGGCACTCTCAGTCAAGCCGTCTTACGGCACACACATCTTTTGGCCAGCCGTCTTACGGCACACACACACACACACACACACACACGCGCGCGCACACACTCATCGTTAAGCCACCCTACGGCTCACATCACGGAGCCGAACAGACGTATCATTTCTGCCGTATTCTTCTGTCTGCTCCTTGCTTGTACGCTGCCGCCTCATACCAGCCTGCTATCGCTATTGCCTGCTTGCCTTTTTTCACTTGCTTGCACGTGCTTGCCTTGCTTTAGCTTCCGCTCCGCATGCCGAACCACACGAAGCCAGCTGAGCGGCCACGAGGACCGAGGACAGGACGAGGCCCGGTGGATTCCCGGGGACGACGGCCGACACGGTGAGTCGCTTCGCTTTACAATTTACGCTGCATGCGCATATTTTGCCTTCTTCTTCTTCTTCTTCTTCAAGTCGTGAGGAGATTATAATACCCCCCTCTGGTCCTTCGAGCTTCACTCGCTAAAATTTGCACATCTCGCCACCGGTCTTTGCACAGACACCCCTCCGTTCAGTATTATAATCGTTGGTGTTAAGTATAATATTCAATATTTTTTTATTTTTTTAATAATAAAAATTAATTTGTTCCGATAATATTTGCAGCGGCATAAGAAGGGTTTCTTATGAGAATAATTTGAAGAACAAAAAGGTATCTCAGGAGGTAATCCCTGGTAATGAGCAACCTCTTGATCAGAGATATCCGTGTCGTACTTTATTGAAAAGTAATTCGAATTGTGCCAAGAGAGTGAAACTCTCATTGGATGAAACCAAGGAGCTATCACGTTGCAGTTTATCTGCGCTTCCTGTAAAGTATTCTAAGAAGTCTATTTCTCATCACAATATTTATTACAATGACATTTCGTACTTTGAGTATTAAAGTATTTATTTTGTATTATATTAATTATATTTTATTTTTACAGAATGAAATACTACTAAAAATATTTAAATACTTAGATGTGGTAACATTATGCCGCATGAATGAAGTAAATAATAGGCGCTTTGATACTTTAACACGGGATCCTCTACTCTATACACGTTTGAACATGCGATGGATTGATTTTGAGTATTCTGACGAATGTGAAGAATATATGCGCAAATTATTTTGTTATTTTACTCCTAGATGTGAATATTTGCAACAATTAGATCTTACAGGATGCTACTTATCTGATGTTAATGATTTAGTAAACTTTCTTAATAATTGCGGCAGGCGTTTAACGCATTTAAGATTGAGTAGTTGCATGATGGATGATTTCATACTGTTAAATCCTGTCCTACTTGAAATTTCAAAGACATGCAAAAATTTGAAAGGTATATGCATATAGTATATGTATATAATTGTCAAGATTATTGATAAATTGTATAACAATTTGTAATACAAATTTTTCTTAGAATTGGATCTAAGTCATTCTACCAACGTAGACGACGAGGGGTTTTCGTATCTCGAAAGGCTAAATAATTTGGAACAATTAAACCTTACTGATACTTGTACTGATACTGGTACTGGTGGCTGTATTGTTATAAGAACCGAACGTCTTTGCAAAATACTGCAAAATAATCAACGGATGCGTCAGTTATCGACAGACTGTATAAACGATGCAGTTCTGATAGAGTTGGGAAATTCGTGTCGTGACTTGGAAGTAATACATTCATCACTGTACGCATATGATCTTACATCTCAGGGTATTAATGCTCTCGCTAACTGTAAGAATTTACAGAAAGTGAAACTTAATCTGTAAGTGTGTGTGCTACATTTTCTTTTAAAACACACATTATTGTATTCTTTATTGAAATTTGTTTGTTTCTCTTGCGAGCATCTTGAAAAAGTTACATGAATTATCTCTTGCAATTAAAGTACTGTACTAATTACATCATTTTTGTTACAGATGGAGATACCCAGCTCATAATGATAGCTTATTTAGATTACTTTCCTCTTATCAAAACTTGCAAGAAGTTCATTTGTTCGATGCTGTCCTCACTGATTACAGGTTGGAATTACTAGCGCAGTGCAAAAACTTAAAAAAGTTATGTCTTGTTGACGTGAAACTTGATATACCTGATAAATGTTCCGTTATTTTGAAACAATGTCCTAAACTGCAGGAATTTTATTTCATGTACAGTGAGTCACGTAATATAAGTCAATTGGTTAATGAATTGGTTAATCAATGGAAGGAAAGATATCCGCACGTGTCCGTCTATATACACTAAGCTGCTGGTAATTGAAATAGTTTTTGTTTAACAGTTTTGAAATAATTGTTCAGCGAAATACTAGAAAAACTACATAATAACATCGTTAGTAAATTCTTGATATTTTTTTATGTTTCTTTCATTTAGAGATAGATCTCCTGTGATACTTTTTCTAGTTACAGTTTCTAAAACAGCTTTCCATAAAGTTCATTGTAAAAATTTATTTTTTTATACTGTTCTGAAATAAACTTATGAAAACTACTATAAATATTGGCAGAATTTGTCCGCTGTTTCCTTCTGAAAATTACACTATAATCTTTATATATTTAATTTTATAATCCATCGTTTTTCCATAAAATTAAAAATATGTACATACACTTTTAGAATAAAATAAAGAATAAAACGCCTCGAAGTACTCGAACCTTCCCACTATATCATATTTCTGCTTCCACGCGAGATGCGATGTCACATGGGTTTACAACTAGGGCTCGCTATTATACATTTATACGAAACACGTTTATACGTATAATTAGCATATCCGTTTATTAGAAACGTTTTTCCGAATACACGTGTTTTAAGTCTAGGGCCTGATAAACGTTTAAACGTTTAAACGTTGTGACGTTGCGGCTCGCCGCACCGTCGCGGCGCCCCGCCGCCGTCACAAGGCGCGGAATTTTGCGCCCAGGGACGGACCAGGGAGGCAACGACGAGATCTCCAGGGGTCGTATTTAATCGCGTTTCCGCATTCTGATTACCTTCTTTTGTTTTTATGCAATGTAATACGCGCGGCACCTCACCCACACCACGGCACACCTTCGAGGGAGTAAGCGGCGAAGGAAATCAAGGACGATTGATAACCGAGGAGGGGTGGCAAACACGGAAGCAGCAGAGATCACGGGCTGGCGAGAGCAACGCGGCAGGCGTGCGGTACGTGAGGCAGCGACGGACGAGGCCGCCAATAGCGGGGCCCCAGACGCCTGGGTAAAACCCGGCTACAGCAGAGGATCTCCGAGAAACATCGACCTACGGGGTGACTGATCACCGCCCCAGGGTCAAACCGGAGGCACACCGGCGCGAACCGAGTTCCGTCCGCTGCTAAGGACAAAATTTGGGAGTCGTACGCCGCCGAGGGACCGTTGCACGCCCCCGAAGGATCTCTTATCGACAGCCCTGCGCCGGGACACCGCGGGCTTGCAAGCTCGCGCCCGATTGGCTCGCGCACCCCTCAGGAAGGGGTACCGTATCGATTCCGCAATCGAGCGGATTTAGCGTTTCACTCTCTGGTCGTCCGTCGGCGAGATAATACGTTTTGCTAAGATACGCGATAGCCACCCCGAGTCGGGTATTTCGATTTTATTTGGCTGATCGAGGATCGTTGGTGGAAGGTGACGGCGAGGAGCCCAGGAGGGGGAATATCACCGGTGAGGTTGCCCGTAACTCGCGAAATGTAACGCCACGACACCGCCCTCCGGTGCACGCTCTCGCTCGGGATAACGCATGTTGCGATCGAGTGTAATTTCGCGACCGATAACGAGAGCGAAGGGCCTCGGGATGGTATCGTGGCCGCGGAACCGTGGTACAAGCGTTATGGCGAACCCCTGGAGATCGTGATAGGCGCGTTAATGAGTTCGATATCGCGAGTGTACTGCGTCGTCCTCGCGATCTTGGTGTACGGCCGCATACGGGCCGGTACTCCGTAAATTGCGTTACCGTTTTTTTGCGTCGGAAAATTCTTGTGTTCTAGCGTCGGGTGTTAGCGTATCGATTGTGTTCGGATCTCGTTATTACGGGTTGATAATGGTGTCAAACTCCCATTGGTGTCGATGGAGTAATTGCGGTAGATTTGCTCTCGCGTTGAGAAACTTTCGTTCACAAGCCCCTTGCGTTCGGTATTACTGGCGTTACGCCCTATGGCGTCCCGCCCTGCTCGCTATAACCTCGAATTTTGCGTTAGAGGTAATACTCCTTGTATTGTCACAGTCTCGGCGCCTCCGTGTGGCGCCCATTTAGAAAATTCTCGCGTAGATTAAGATAACCTGGCGATGGAATTCTCGTACGGGCGTGGTGTTCACGCGCATCGAGCGTGGTGCATCACCATTTCGCGACATTCTCCGTTAACTTTCGCATCTCGCGTTATTATTACTATTAAGTGTTTGAGAACGGCACTTTCCGTGCGCCTACAATAAGCTTTAACGACCGCGTTAGAAATTATTTCTGTTGAATAAATCCAGACATCCCGCCACCGGCTATTCTTGATTGGTTATTGGCTTTATTTTGTGTTTGATCGAAGCCGGATGGATAAACGTTGTTATTTTCTCGACAACCAGCACTCAATAAATGTTATTTTCTTTGTTATCTGACTGAGTTACAAATTTACGTATCACCCCGCCGGATATCGCGCTGCCCTTCATTAACCCCGCCCGTGATTAGGTCAAGCTAGCCGATTCCACGCACCTCCACACACTTCGTTTTGCGTCTCGTTTAGGTTTTCGCGATTTCGTGGACGCGAATGTACGCGTCTGGCGCCCAACATTCGGAACATTTCGTGGAGTATCGGAGGTGCGAGGAAACCACTGGAGAGGCCTACCATCCCGCTCTCCTAAGTCCTTTTGATCCGGCACACGTCCCGGAGCGGTCCGGGAGTGCAAAAGTCGTGACAACGTTTACACGTATATTTATAGCATATCCGTTTACTAAAAACGTTTTTCCGAATATTTTCACGTTTTTCTATAAACGTTTATCCCTTTCTTAAGTGTTTTATTTTTGAATGTACTTTATTACAAATATAGTCAGAGTTGGGAAGTAATGTATTATTTGTAATATCGTTACCGTTACTTTCTTTCCGGTGACGTCGTCACATTTTTACAATAACGAAAACGAATTCGTTACTTTCATCGTTACTTTAGTCATTTCTATTCAATAAATCAGAAGTAATTGGGTTTGTTCGCTTTGCTTGCACTTCTTGGACTTGGAACAAAACGAATACGCATTCGGATGCTGGTATAAAAGCAAGAATGAAATTGAGTGCAAATAGTGCAAGCAACACGAAGAAATTAATTGTATGTGTAATTATAAATGCAAGCTTTATTTATTTTTACATAACAAATTAATTTTAATGTATATTGTATGTTTAAAGTTTTATTATTGTATGTTTCTGTTTGCTGTACGTTTCATATAATATATATAGAACAAAAGTAATAATTACATTTTAAAATTAATTACATATTTTATTTTAGTATTATAAAATGTTAGTATTATAAAATGTTTAAATTTTTATTATTGTATATTTTTGTTTACTGTATGTTTAAATTGTACATATATCTATGTGTATATAAGTACCTGTAAAAATAATAATTTTCTTTTAAAATCAATCATGCATTTTATTTTAGTGTTATAAAAAAGTAACGAATTGTTACTTTCTTATAGTAACGATAACGGTAACAAGTTGCTTTTTCAAATTGCTAACAAGTTACGGTAATGATAACGCGTTACATTTTTAAACTGGATAATCTAAATACAGTTATGTCGTTTTTAGATGATTACACGGCATAAAGTAGGTATGAAACGAACAAAACAAGTTTTGTTTTGTTTACGCCTGCTTGGTACTTTTGTCGCGTAATCACTAATCATTTCTCAGTCAGTCTAGGACTTGCTATACGTTTAAACGAAAACACGTTATAGTTTGACATCAACGTTGAACGCATAATGGGAAAACAGGGAAAGAGTTGGGTATAGCAATATGCTAAAAGAAAAAACGATAAAGCGTACTGCAATAATATATGTAGTGATGATGTAGATAACGAATTGAGTTGTGTCGGTGGCTCAACTGGCGCAATTGGTAATCATTTGCAGAAGATCCATGGCTTATATACTCAATTCGAGAAAAGAAAGTGCTCGCATCATCGACGACATCCGCGAGTGAGAGCGAGCGCATGTACGCACGTTCGTATCATGCACGCACGCACGAAATAACAGAATGTATAATTATTTCAGTGATGTTTACTAAACGTTTACTAAGCGTTTACTAAACGTTTACTAAGCGTTTACTAAACGTTTATTAAACGTTTACTAAGAGTTTACTAAACGTTTACTAAACGTTTAAACGTAAACGTTTTTCTGGAAGAAAATGTAAACGGATAAACGTTTCACGTTTAAACGTTTATTCGAAAAACGGAACAAAATCAGAGCCCTATTTACAACTTTCGCCCTTAGGAAAATTTACTTTAAAAAACTTAAAATAAACTAGAAAGTTTACCAAAGAAATTACTATTGATAAACTAGAAGTTAATTCGAACCAAACTTTAAGTATTTCTATAATATACTTTAAAGGTTACTTTAAGTTAACTCATGCAATTACTATTAATAAACTTGCGATTAATTCAAATAAAACTTTAAGTATTTTGGTAGTATACTTTAAAAATACTTTAAGTAACCTAACAGTTACTCTTAGTAAACTGGACTATTTGGCTGCGGTCCACCCTTATAGAAATTTAATACTGTAAGTGATTTTTTGGCTAGTAATTAATCACTTAAAAGCACTATTAAAAGCACTGTTAATAGTGCTTTTAATAGTGCTTTTAAATGATTAATCACTAGCCAAAAAATCACACAGTATTAAATTTCTATAAGGCACTTAACGCAACCAATGCTTTGAACCATATTTTTCTTTTTCTTCGTTTTAATAAAGATAGAAAGAGAAAAATGCTTCAAAGCACTTGTAGCATTAAGGGTGTGTTCCATTTAACGCTCGCAACGCTCGTGGAATCATTTCATCCTTGTTGTTCGCTTGTTCGTCAAATATTAAACAAGGACCAACAATGCTCGCGAGCATTGCGAGCGTTAAGTAGAACGTACCCTAAAGTGGGCTGCGGAGCCTTGATAACCCATAAGAAACAAATTAACGTTATTTATCGTCATTTTGACATCAAAATAAGAACAAAAACGTCAGTTTATTTCCTGGACTTTTGGTTATTCCTAAAGTCCTTTATTTTTAAGAAAATTAAAAAAATATTTATTCCTAGTTTAAATAAACTTTAAACTACGAATAAATATTTTTTTAAATTTTTTAATAAACTACAGTTTATTTAAAGATTTAAAAACCACATTTAGGAGCAATAGCACACTGAGCTAAAAAAGAAATATAATCTAAGGACAAATTACCGTATATGTATAGCTGGTAGTAAAAGGACCTTAGTAATATTATTCAAAGGTAAATATCATAAAAAACTTATCAGAATAAAAATGTTTTATTGAGTACTCATTAAAAAATATTACAGTAAGAAACATTTTTGTAACTTTGAAGATTACTGTACTGTATCATTATTTATATTTTCTTTTAAAGATTTTTTATCGAGTGTAAGAGATTCATTACTTGTAGACTGATTTGGTAAGTCTATGGATAGTCCAAGGCTTAACTTATGTTGGTTAATAATTTTCTTGCCCTCTTCAGTTTTTGTGAAATTATTCAGTTTGAATCCTATTGATTTAATCACTTCAGAACTCACTTCTGAGATTTGTTTATTAAAATGTTTAGCACAATATTCTGCAATAACAAACAAATCATAAATTTCAAAACTGAATAAATTACAATATGATATAAAATATATTTTTTTGAGCCAGATTTGCTTTTGAATGTTTTGTAACATACTTTTAAGATTATTAGAAAAGTTAAGAAATAATTTTAAAATTATTATTCAAAATATTGTATCAAACTTTTTTGTTTTTAAATGTTTTAAAACAAAGATGTTTTAATTAATAAATTACTAATTTTAAAAAGTAAACAATTAAATTACAACATATGAAGAAATTTGACAAACGAAACTAATATAAACTAACTTAAACTAACAACTCACCTATAATAGCTTGCACAAGACTTTGATCTGAACATTTCTTTTGAAACACACCCTTATGCGCATTTGTTTTACCACCTTTGATAGTCCCTAGTGCCATTTCTTCAGGTGTAAAAACAGCCTCTGCTAAACCATTGGCTAATAAGCCTATTTTTCCATGTCTCACTTTGTTTATAATGTAATTTGGGACAATTCTTGATCCGAAACGTACTCCCTAAAAATAAATGTAGCATCAGCTGCTAATTAAACAATAAATAAGTACAAAGATTTGAGATAACAAATAAAATATAGCACATTACCTGAACTTCGGAGGTAGATGTGTTATCACTAATAGTAATAGTAGTAGATGAAGCTGCATTACAGTTATTTATCGGCAGAATATCAAGGGGGTCCTTCAATTGTTCCGTATTTTCCTTTAAGTTTATAATATTCACGTGAAAAACATTAAAAAAAATCAAAGTTGAAAGTATACCTTACAAGATTCAAATAAAGTCTGATATTAAAAAATTTATAATGTGATAGAAATACAAAATATTTGCAGCTTTAATTTCATAACAGAATATCCAAAAATTTTAAGTGATTTTGAAAGCTTATAGTGATCTTTACATTCTAAATGTATCAAGTATGTTTCACAACTTTAAGCTGTTCGTGGAGAACCCTTTATTGGATGTATGTGCTACAAACAACTTGCATAAACAGCAGATACATAATACTAACAATACAACGAAAATTAGTGAGAAGTTTTTAAAACGAAATTTAAAACTTACTTCTGGTATGCTGGAAATATTGATATCAGTTTCTACGGAAGATATCAACAAAGGTTTTGATGTATCCATCAAATGAGAATTATCTAAATTAATAAAAGTTGGTTTCTTCGATTCCTATAAACAAATATCTAGAATAAGAAATCATTGAAAAACAAATATTTCAGAGGTCATACATATCTTTTTTAGTTATTAAGTGGTTATTCACATTATTAAAAGAAATAAAGCTAAATAAAATCAATTTATGGAATGTAACAACTTAATATATAGAAATTAACTAATAGTAATAGCTAAGTACCATAAATTTAGAATTTATCACAACAGTTGCTAAACTTTATATAGTGCTAAATTTTTAATATAATATTTATATATAATTTTTTTATATATTTTATATAATTTTATATTTTTTTATATGTTTTATATAATATAATATTAAATTAACTTTTTATATGTTATTAAATTTTTATTGTATACATATAGTGCTATTTACAATACTCACACTGGTGATAGGTACAGAAACGGTTACTTCTTTTGAACTGGATCCTGGATTGTCTTCAAGATGTTTCTGAAGCTTTTCACATATATTTTTAACCTGACGTGGCAAATGAGTAAATTCTACAAATAAGAAAAGCAAGTAATAGACTTTAGTTCATAACATGAGGCTAAGCAATAGTATAAAATAATTCAGAATTTTAGAGAGAAAACCTAAATTTATTACCTTCAACCATAACTTTCATTGCTTTATATGCCTCTAGTTCAATTTTTAGAGATTTAATTTCTTTCTTTAATCGCTTATTTTGGGAGTAAACGTCTTCACTCCTTGAAGAGATACTTTCTTTGGATGCATTACTACTTAATTCCGAAGATAAACTCTGAAAAAAAAAAAAAAAACAATTAAAACATTTACAGTTAAAATATTTATCAAAACAATTCTGGAAAAGAATTGACTTCAGACTTAGGTTGAAAGTCCTTACATATTTCATATGTCTTTTGTTTGAAAATTCGCTCTTTCTTTTCTTATTCTTGGTTTTTATTTTCAATTTTTCTTTTTCTTTTTCTTCTGATTCTGATGTATCTTTAAAGGTGGAAAACTATATAGAATATAAAACACAAATGTTACAAGTTAAACATATTGCGAAAATATATCATAATTTGTAAAATAAGAACAGCAAAGATCAAGACATCAAGAACTATTCTTACGAGAGCAGAGCGTTTTTTAGATGTTTTTGTTACAGATGTTTGAATGCGTTCAGATTTCTGGCTTTCTTTAGAAGTGAAAGAGGATGAGTTTCTGCTATCTGTAGAAGTTGAGTCATCGTTCTGAAAAAAATAGCAGTGTACAGCTCTTTATTACATGCAATGATATAAATAAAAATTATAAAAATCCTTACTACATTCACATTTTGCTGCTTCATTTTTGTTAAAATAGATGAAATTTGAGTACTTCCAGTCATTGCAGACTTTTGAGTTCCTTTTTTCTTTGCCTGTGGCTTCAGAAGCAAATAAAATATGATTAATATTCAGCAATGTGATTAGAACTGATATGTTTACAACTTGGTACAAAGACCATTCTATGTCAGCTATACTTGGGACTTTGTTGATTGATGAGTAGAAAATAAATATTTATCATCTGCCTCTTCTTTCTTTAATTTAGCAAACTCTTTCCTTTCCTTGCGCGTTGGAAAACATACACCGGTATCAATAAAATTCTTACTGCCTTGTATAGCATCTTCCCATTCTACAATTATTTAATTGCACAAAGTACAATTCAAAATTCAAGTCTTAAGAATTGAATTGTCATATTATACGCATTATAAAAAAGCTTAATAAATCTTAGTTTAAAAATTTAAAGCAAAGAAAAAATTTTATAGAAAACTCGGCTTTTCTGTATTTTATTTTCTGTAATGTACAATTAATACTGCTCAGAGAAAGTCCATAAAGAAATTTTTATACTTACTGTTTGCATGACCTCTAACATAAGCCACAACTTCCTTCCACACCACTTCTTTCATCTTTGACATTGTTCTTCTAGGCTGAACATCGTAATTACTTGGCCATTTCGACCGAACTAACCTCTTGGAATAGATAAGATCTTCTATTGATATTTTTGGGCATTTATTATCGAAAATTAACCATTCACTAAATCCTACTTGAACGGGAATTGTTTTATCTTCCCCATCAAAGACATTTTCGTTCACAAACTCTAATATTACATATACATCTCTTGCCATTTTCCCAGCAATCGTTTTTCACTTATACTAATGACTTATACAAACTACTTATAAAATACTACTTTAAAACGTTTTGAACAAATGAAGAAGACAAAAGAAGATCGAATAAACCGGTGAAACACGGACACGTCGACGTTATGAGTGTGCGTTTAGTAGTGGCTGCGTTCCGACCACGCATATGCGTGCATACCCTTACGAAAAAGACCGACGGGCGGGGGATTGTAATCTGTGTTATCCAAACACTACAATAATTACAGAAAAATATTACAATAATCACACACAAATATTACAATAAGTTGTCCACCGTAATACTTGTATTACAATAATTACATGAGTATGGTTCGTCGAATGTAATATTTTCGTGCGGGATTACAATAACTACATGGATTACAATTCTCCGCCGGTCGGTCTTTTTCGTAAGGGTATATCTACAGTATACGTACCGCTTACTATAGAAACATGCGCATCATGAGTGACTAACAGTTTGATGTAATTGGTTGAATCTAAAAGTAAGAACCAATCACATTCTATTGCTCAGTGAGCGATTGGATTGGGTTTTACTGTTAGATCCCTAAATCTAGACCAATTACGTTGACGAATTACTCAACTGTTGTGCAACCATTGTATGTCTCCTAATGTGCCAAAAGTCGCGTTCAACGGAAAAAGCTTGGCTATTGCCTTCTTTTCGTTTGCGATCGAGGGCACAGTGCATGTCAGTAAACATACGTTAACTAAAAAGAAGGAAAAGAAGAAGCGGGAAAAGCTGTTCAGCAACTCAGTAAAGGTTGGTGATTCCAATTGTTTCTATCTTAAATTGAAATAAAAACTAAAGGTAAAAACCAATCATATTAAATAACATTAACAAATTGTATAATGTCGGCAAATTTTTTTCGATAAGTTTAATTTAATTTAAGTTTCTAAAAACTTTGCAAATATACCTACATATTAAATTATTTTTTTGCAAAGTAATGTCTGTAATTTTTTTTGACTGAATTTGAAGAATCCAATAAGTTGCAGAGTTTAAAATGCCTCCCATCAAAAAAAGAGGACCATACAGAAAATATTTACATAATTTAAATATTTTACTGCCCAAAACAACTGCATGGGAAAGACTGAGAGAACAACAGCTCCAACAACTCCACCAGGATGAAAGAGAGGTAACTGGTTATGTCTATCAAACAATTTGTTCTTTTTTTTTAAGAGATAGAATTATAATCGTTCTATTAAATTTCTTTTTTAGATTTTAAACTCAAAAATAATATTCAGAACATTACTTGTTTCAGAATGTAATCGACAATGAGCCTGAACCTCTAGTAAATGAGGATGATCAATTTCAAATTATTCCATCACAGCCCACATAGCACAAAACTCGACAGAAATGTTTCAGAAACATTTCAAAGTTTCCAAAAAGTTTCTAAATAACACTAAAACGTCATTGGTACATCTAAAAAATATAATATAAAAACATAACATTTAAAACGTTTACGTGATGTTTATGAAAGGTTTCTATATACAATTCAGCTGAAATAATATTTTTTTATATTTTAAATTCAATTTTTTAATACATTTTTTTTTACATATTTATTAATTCACGTAGGCTGAAAATGCGTTACTCGTTCTTTCAAAATGTTAAATATTATTATGACCTTCACGCGGTTTATTTATGTGAATTTTAATGTTAAGACAATGCACTGAAGATGACCCCAAAAAGGGTCGAAACGTACGTCATTTGACTACTTTTGATTGTATTAATTATTTGTTAGTTTTGTAAAATAAATCTTAGCGGCTAAATATCACGCTCGGCTCTTATTGCCTGAATTTAATTTGAATTTTTTTATATATAGAGCCTCTACACATTTATAAATTTATATACTTGCATTATAAAATAGGCCCTTGTAAGGATTTGATAAGAATGTTTTAACTTTATAAATATACTTT
Organism: Temnothorax rugatulus; assembly: GCA_035220575.1. Lineage (NCBI taxonomy): Eukaryota > Metazoa > Arthropoda > Insecta > Hymenoptera > Formicidae > Temnothorax > Temnothorax rugatulus. The sequence goes on along the minus strand of JASTWL010001628.1, from coordinate 4,085 downwards.
TTTCATAACTATATTTACGAACACAAAATTTTATAATGAGCCGACACTGGTTTCTGACATTCACCCGACATTAAGAAATATTATATCATATATCCAATTCAAAATTTTATTACTCTTTTTAAACTGAATTTGTTTCTTAAGATGATTTTTGGAAAATTATATATTTGCGCTGGTTATGACATATGTAGACTATATATAACACTTACATCAAATTAAGAAGTGGTCTACCACGTAAAGCAGTTGGCTCACGATCCAGAGGTCCCGAGTTCGAATCCCACCAAGGTAAGTGTGTTTTTCAAATACGAGAAAATATTTATAATCATAGACTGTATCTTCAGAAACAAATTTAGTTATAAATTTGTAATAAAATTTCGAAATAAATATTTTTTTTTTATTCCGGGTGAATATCGGAAATCAGTGTCAGTCCTCTAGCATTAAGAGGACTGCAATCTTAAGTCTAGTGTCTCATGGTTAGAGGATATTCCTCTATAGATTTTAAAATATCTTCTTGAGACCGTATTTCAGAGGAAAATCCTCTAAAATTAAGCGGGAGTCACTAAACGATAGAATATTTTTTTGGGAGTTAATTAATATCTTGCGATATTTTTCGATCTGCCTCAGATATCCTGTGGACGTCATCTAAGATGTCTGCAAGATACTAAATAGCCGGACACTTGTGCATCCAATGGATATCCACCAGATATCTGAGATTATTTTGGGATGTCCTGCGGTTATTGCGATATCCCAAAATGATGTCTGTAGGACGTCCCTCAGATAAAGTGTGCTGTGTGGGAAAGTCAGGACATGAGTTTCCCAGCTCTATTACAACTGCGTCTACGTTTGTAAGGCTTTTCGAATGTAACTCACGCATCCGTTGATTGTTTTGCAGTATTCTACACAGACATTGAGATTTTATATTTGTAAAACAAAGGTTTAAATGTTCCAAATTTTTTAGCTTCTCTAGATGTGAAAATCCTTCGTCCGCTTCGTCGTCTTTGAGATGACATTTACTTAGATCCAATTCTAAAAAGAAATGTGTAGATATTAGTCATATATATACATATATGCAATTTATCCATAATCTTAACAATTATGCATACAGAGTGTTTTATTTTGAAAAATATGCTAAATACATAAAAAACATCGCGTTTTAGAAAAAAATGTTTAGACTAAAAATTGATTAGTTTTGAGGGAGACAAAATAATAAAGTCAATTTAATCTTGCGTGACAATTCCGAGGTCACGTATAGATCACATGGAAATTTTTTAATAGAAACCCTAATTTTTTGTTGTATTATCTTATAGATGACTTCGAGACCTTTCAAATCACTATGATTAAGTTGAGTTTTATTTTGTACGTTATGAGATATAAAAGTTTGAGAAACTTTTAACGACGTTATAGCGTTACCCGATGTACATACACCGTTGAAAAATTGTTTGGTTAGATTTTCTACATCATGTAGCTCTAAAAAGGGCTGATGTAATGAAAGTATGTTCGTGTGGGCGTGTTTAATTTAATTAATAAGGTATTCAAAGGTTGCGTCATTGGCGTTTCGAGATGCTATATACTATATATACGTACCTTTCAATTTTTTGCATATCTCTGAAATTTTAAGTAGGACACTATTCAATACTAGTCAATAATAAATGTGCAGCCACTTAATCTTAAGTGTGTTAATTTCCTGCCGCAATTAGCAAGAAAGTTTTTGAAAGCCGAAATAGATGCTTTGTCGAAACAGTGAGTGCTTCGTGTAAGATCTAACTGTTGCAAATATTTACATCTAGATGTAAGGTAACAAAATATATCGTCTGAGAGAGATACATTTCGCATGTTCAAATGTGTATAGAGTTCAGGGTCCTGTATCAATTTATTGAAGCGCCAAATTTTTATTTCATTCATGTGGTATAACGTCATAAAATCCAAGTTTTTTAATATAATTCGTAGTATTTCATCCTGCAAAAATAAAATATAAAACTTTAATAGAGATGATATTGCAATAAATATTATTATGGGGAATAGACTTCTTAGGATACTTTACTGGAAGGTCAGATAAACTGCATGATAGCTCGTTGAATTCATCGAAAGAGAGTTCTATACGCTCTGTACATGAATAACTTTTTAATAAAATATCTTCAGATTGCACATAATCAGGTATTACCTCTTGAGATACTTCTTCGTGCCTCTTACACAAAATATCGCTACAAATAACAAATTAATTTTTATTATTAAAAGAATATAAAAATATTAAATATTACTTAATGCCAATGATTATAATACCTTTTACAAATAATGCAATATTTGGAAAAAAGCTGTTGCAGATGAACTATATCCAAGTGTGCACTTTTTAAATCTGCTGTTAGATTATGAGCTTCCCGGTGTGGAGTGTACATGCAGTTAATTCTTTTTAACAGATCAGTTAAACTTCTCTTAGGATTCTTGGGATGGATCAAATCTGATGTACCGATAAGCATTACAGCATCTAGCTTTGTGTAAGCGACAGGTGAGCTTCTCTTAAATACTAGTCTGAGCGTTTTAGTTTTAAAATTGCATGGATGCGATAAGGGTGGCGAAAATACTCTTGACGTCGGGGGTACATCCTGAGACGATTCAGATAATTCACCCCACAATTTAAACCACTGATTATTATAATTTCGAGCCGAAATTTGAATTACGCTTCCAGGATTGAATATTTCGTATATCGAGATTCTGACTGGATATACAGCTTTGTGAAACTCGATATCTGCAAAATAGAATATATAATTATACTCTTTTCTCAACAAAAACATATATTCTTTTATAACAATATCTTATTTATCAATTCAAATAATACGTACCAATAAAATTTGTTTCGTCCTTATTCCATTCCATAAAGTTAATAAATTTGTAAATTTTTTCCTCGTTTTGCCGTAACGATGTTGATGAGACATCGTAGAGACTATTCTGCCTCTATATTAGAAAATGAAAATGTGTTAAATAGTAAAAAATTTTGTAAACTAAATTTATAAATAGCGATTACTTTGTACAAGACAATAACAGATAATATCAAGAAATACACATACTCTGGTATATGTTTCTTCGTTAAAAGAAGATAAATCGACTAGGCCTCCATAATTTTGAAATTTGGGTGGACCAATTATGTCAGGGGCAGTATAAAATATGCCAAGATTCTGGTGGTCGCAGGGAACAAATCTTTCCTTCACAAATTGATATATGAAGTCAACACTATCTTCTTCTCCTACGGATACTCTACCGATATAGGGATATCGACGACAACATCTCGTAACGTAAAGGTCGATAATGGGATGTCATATTTTCTCTATGAAAGAAGACAAAAAATATTATGAATAATAATCCTTGCTTTGTATATGCTAAAATGCATTATAATATCATATACTTATAATTATATAATGTAGGTTTATCTTGCATCCATTCACGTTGCTACATATTGCTATAAAATTTTTTTTATATATCATGTATAATCATATATAAATGATTATATATAATTATACAAAACTATATATATATGAAATATGTCCATACATAATTAGATATAATTATATATAGTTATATATGAAATCCCTCAGTGTCTATTTACTGCAGAACATTGTTAATATATATTTAAATGTTATTTTTAAACTGCGACACTTTATTATAGGAGTGGACTCCACGATACAACTGATACAAAAGTTGTGCCGTAGCGTGATTATATAACTTGGCGCAGATTAGTGCACATATGCTGGCGATAACTGAACAAAAATGCATAGATAACTTTGATAAGCTGTAATTCCGCGAAAAAAAATCGTAGGGACTGTGGACCTCAATTTTTTTTTAATCTGAAGGTAAAGGCCATATTTTATGATGGTTATTATGTCATTTGTGAAAAAAATTTATTCTTCCCCGTAAAGTGCGTCAAACTATGCAATTTTTTGGATGAAAAACAAATCCATTTTGAAGAAATGATGGGAGGAAGGGGGGATAAAATCAAAATCTAACGGTAATTTCTTGAAGTAGAGACTTTGTCCTTAAAAATAAAAAATAAAAATTCAAATACGACAATTTTTCGCGGAGATACGCTTACTTGAAAT
>JASTWL010001627.1:0-29525 GCA_035220575.1 Temnothorax rugatulus | reverse complement strand
TTGGTACCGGAATAGCCAGACGTCCTGGGATTCCTGGGAGGGCTTCCAGAGAGAATTCCGCAACCAGTTCTTACCCCGGCGATACCGCGCGCAGTTGTCAAGAGAGATCCAGGGACGGTTTCAAAAACCTGACGAGCCCTTTCACAAGTACGCAACGGCGCTCCTGACGAGCATGCGACGAGCCGGAGGATTTTCGGCGGACGATCAACTCGAGCGGCTCTACGACAATATGAGCCCCGAGTATAGTATTACATCCGCCTGGATGATGTTACCAGCCTGGGAGACCTACACGCACGCGCCGCGGAATATGAAGCCATTGAAAAGCAGAACCGCGAGCGAAGGCCGAGCGAAAAGCTCCGGCCGCGACCCCATCCGTTGCCAGTACTACGTACAACCGGGAGGAATGCTGCTGGCGATGCAAACAGCGCGGACACACTCGGCTAGACTGTAAACGGCCGGCCAAGAAGTTCTGCTCCCGTTGCGGCAAGGACGGTGTCCTTACCCGCGATTGTCACCCGACCCCGGGAAACGCCGCACGGGCGAAGCCGCCGCCACCCGGATCCCGCTGCCGTCCGAGTAACCTACCAACCGCGGCCGCACATCTCCGTTCGCATACGACACCGCGCTATGCGAGCGCTGATTGACACCGGCTCCGAGGTGTCCTTCATCAATACGGACTACCGCCCGCTACGCGGAGAGTCTCGGATTCCCAATCCGACAGGGGACCAGCTCCGTCCACCTGGCTGACGGAGGCTCAACCACGATACCCGGGACCATGACGCTCCCGGTAAAGATTGGTCGGAAGGTGCTCGAGCACGACTTCCTAATCATGCCATCGCTACAGGGCGCCGTGCTCATCGGCGTCGACCTGTGGGCCCGGACAGGAATTGTACTGCGGGCCACCGTACCGCGCAAGACCGTACAGGCCTCCGAATGCGGAACCGTAGCCCAGGGGCTGGCCCACCGGACCCCCGACGAGGAACGCCGCCTCCAGGAGTTCCTACTCACGGAACTCGCCCTATTCGAGGACATCCGCGGCCCGACCGACCGAATCTCACACCATATCCGGGTTAAGACCGACCGACCCATTAAACAGCGGTACCGACCCAGGAATCCGGCCATGCAGGCAGTTATCGACCGGGAGGTGGAGAAGATGGAACGAGAAGGCGTGATCGAGCCTTCCCACGGAGCTTGGAGCTCGCCTATCGTGCTGGTCCGGAAAAAAGACGGGTCGTATCGGTTCTGTATCGACTTCCGGCAAGTAAACGAAGTCACGGAGAAAGACGCATACCCCCTGCCACAAGTGCAGGCCACCTTGGATAAACTGCGGGGAGCCCGATACTTGTCAACGCTAGACCTGAAGAATGGGTACTGGCAGATACCGTTAGCGCCCGATAGTCGACCAGTCACCGCCTTTACGGTACCAGGGAAAGGCCTCATGCAATTTCGGGTAATGCCATTCGGCCTACACTCCGCACCAGCTACCTTCCAAAGACTACTCGACGAAATACTGGGAGCCGGACCTAGCACCACATGTCCTTGTCTACCTGGACGACATCATCGTGGTCAGCCGCACCTTTGAGGAACACCTCCGGCTACTAAGCGAAGTGTTCCGCCGCCTCCGAGAAGCGAGACTCCGCCTGAATCCGGAGAAGTGCCATTTCTGCCGGGACCAACTCCGATACTTGGGCCACATCGTGGATCGCTACGGCCTCCGAACAGACCCGGATAAGGTGAGTGCCGTGGCCCGATGGCCGGCTCCGACCACCGTATGCAAGGTACGACAATTCTTGGGTATGGCATCCTGGTATCGGCGATTCGTCGCAAATTTCTCGACGGTAGCTGCCCCGCTCACCCGCCTGACGAAGAAGGGAGTAAAGTGGACCTGGGGCCCGGACGAAGAAAGCGCCTTCGAGCGCCTGAAGGAGGCATTGACCTCCGCCCCCGTACTGGCCTGCCCGGACTTCGATCGCCGGTTCGTGCTCCAGACGGACGCCAGCGCATGCGGACTGGGGGCCGTGCTAACCCAGCACCAGGAAGACGGGGAGCGAGTAGTGGCGTATGCGAGCCGAACGCTCAACGGCGCGGAGAAGAATTATAGCGCCACCGAGCTAGAATGCCTCGCGATCGTATGGGGCATCCGGAGGATGCGGGGATACCTCGAGGGTACTCCTTCACCGTGGTGACCGACCATCAGTCCCTCCGGTGGCTGCAACGCCTGGAAGAACCCACCGGCCGGTTGGGCCGGTGGCTGTTTGAACTGCAGCAGTACGATTTCGACGTACGCTACCGAAAGGGGAGCCTCAACAAGGTCGCCGACGCGCTCTCACGCCAACCGGAGGTATGCGAGGCTCAGGCCGCCCCGAAGTGCCAATGGTACCGGCGAATCCTGACCGGAATAAGGCAACGCCCCACCGAGTTCCCAGACTACCGCATCCAGGATGGCCAGTTGTTCCGCCACATCCTACACGATGTGGACTTCCGGGAAGTCGACCCGGCGGAGCAGTGGAAACGGTGCATCCCGAAGGAGGAACGGGCCCAGACCATGCATAGGCACCATGAGGATACCACGGCAGGACACTTCGGGGTCGCCAAGACCATCGCCCGCATGGCCCGTCTGTTCTATTGGCCGGGGATGTTCCAGGACGATCACCCGCTACGTCCGACAGTGCCCGACTTGTCTTGCGCACAAGGCACCGACAACCAAGCCAGCCGGGAATCTCCACACGGCGCCCGTCACCGAGCCCTGGCAGCAGGTAACCCTGGATTTGGTCGGCCCGTTACCGCGATCCACCCAGGGCCACGCCTGGCTGCTGGTCATGCAGGACCGGTTTACGAAGTGGGTCGAGCTTAAGCCCCTTCGTAGGGCTATCGCGCCTGCCGTTACCCAAGCAATCCTCGACCGGATCATATACCAGCACGGGTGCCCCGACCAGATCATCTCCGATAACGGGACCCAGCTAAAATCGGAGCAACTTCGAGGGAGTCCTACGGGCCTTCCGGATCGAGCACCGAACCACCCCAGTAAGGGCACCTCACTGCAATCCGGTCGAGCGCACCAACCGGACGCTGAAGACCATGGTCTCCCAATATGTCGGCAAAAATCACCGGCGTTGGGACGAGCATCTGGCCCCGCTGCAATTCGCCTACAACACCGCCCGACACGAAGCCACCGGGTACACGCCGGCGTACCTCAATCACGGCCGGGAGCTCGCCCTCCCACACCCAGAGGACCGTCGCCATGCGGCAAACCCGGCGCCTCACCAAACCCGACGCCGGCTCGAGGAAGCCTACGAGGTAGTACGGGTCAACATGGCCCGAGCGTTTCAACGACAGGAGGCCCACTACAACCTGCGGCGACGGGATTGGAGACCCCGCGTCGGGGACCTTGTCTGGAAAAGAGAATACCCGCTCTCAAAGAAGGCTACGGGCTTTAACGCCAAGTTAGCCCCCCGCTACACCGGACCCCTCGAGGTCAGAAGAATCATCTCGCCCGTTATAGTCGACTTACGCGACCCCCGGGGACGATGGCACCGACATGTGCACGTCCAAGATTTGAAGAACACGCCGGAGCCTCGCGTTTCGGTTCTTAGGAGTTCTCGGGACCAGGATTGCAAGAGCGAAAGCGAAAGCGCCGCGTGTTTACAAACACAAAGTCACGGTAACCGCGCCCGGACCGTTTTCGGGGAAAATGACGTCCGCATTCCTAAGCCGAGAAAAACTCGCAAAAAGAACGAAGAGAAGGCGCCCGCTACCGGTATATAAGCCCGCGACGCGCAAGATTTTCCAGTTCCTCTAGTATCACGAGTCCGTCAACATGGATCGACGTGCAAAGAACTTGCTAGAAGAACTTTTCGGCGACATCAGTGATATCGACGACCTGTGGGAGGAGCCGCTTGATGCAGGGCCGACTACCAGCCCAGGGGAAGTCCCGCGCCGCCGGGCCCCCAGTGTGGGGACCCGAATTCAACGGGGCGACGCCGAGAACCGCCGCCACGCCGCTATCTTCATCGAGCCGGTGCTACAACGGCCGACCAGGCGCCCTCCGGCCTCCCGAGTAAGGGCGAACCTACGGCCTGCCGAACGCCCACGGGACACCACCGACCCCCGGCCGGGCTGCCTCCGGACACGTCCAACCGCCCGGCACCACGAGCAACGGCTCCGGCGACCAAGGGCACTCCACGTTCGGGAGAACCGCCACGAGACGTCCACCGGCCCCCAGACAGACCGTCACCGGCCCTCCACAGTCACCAAGCCCCACGATCAACGGCCCCGACGCCCCCGGTCCCTCTCCTGCCCCCGCACCCTGCCGTCGGAGCACGAGGGATCGCCACAACGACGAGGGTCGACACGCCAGCCTGCGCCGCCGCCACGCCGGGTCGCTCCTCTCTGACCGCGGCCCGACCACCCTATTCAGGCCCCTGGTCGCCCCGGTCCACCCCGCTGGCCCGAATGTCCGCCACCTCCCCCCTGAACGATCGAATCTGGATCCCGCTACCCACCGGCGAAAGAGTCGCGGTACCACGCTCCGCCATGGTCCGCAACCGCAAGTACCGCGCCCGTGTCGGTAACAACCGATGGGTCCTGCGATTCGACCCACGGGGCATCTTAACGTCGTGCCAGCGCCGCTAGTGTGTAAGCTAATTGGTGAGACGTTAAAATAAAGCAGCGAGTAAACCGATACCTGTGTAAATATACCTGTATATTTCTCTTCCAAGCGGGGGGGGGGGGGTGATGTGACGATAAGTGTATTCGTCACTAACGCTACGGCCCTGACAACCGTCTAGCACGCGCCCAGCGCCACGAGGCACGTGGTCCGATGCCCGAGTGGTGGGGCAGCCCCCACCACTTCTACTCGGGGTATAAATAGGGGACTCGAGCCGGCTCGAGTCACCAGTCCTATCCGACTCCTGTTCCTGTCACGACCACTCTCCGAGACCGCTCTCTAGGTTGGGTGCCCCCAACCTTGTCCTCCGTACAGAGAACGGGCGCCCCCGTCTTCAAGCCGGGTGCCCCCGGTGTACGGGCCGCTCAGTCGGGCGCCCCCGACTGAGCTCCTGACCGCCCTGTCTATTAGCGATAAGCCGCGCCTCCGTCAGGCAACCGCGCCTCCGTACTTGTCCGCGAATCCGTCAGGCAACCGTGCCTCCGTTCTCGTCCGCGAATCCGTCAGGCAACCGTGCCTCCGTACTTATCCGCGAATCCGTCAGGCAATCGTGCCTCCGTACCTGTCCGCGAATCCGTCAGGCAATCGTGCCTCCGTACTTGTCCGCGAATCAACCTTCACACGTACACAGCGGCTCAGCAGAGCAACACACACACACGCACCTACACTCACACCCTCCATCAAAATGTATTGTGAATAGTATAGAATAAAGAGCTTTTGTAAAACCAACCAGTGTCTCCACGTTTTCTCACCCTGGCCTGGCGAGCGAATTCCGAGCAAGAAAACGCGACCGTTACAAATTGTTACAGCAATGCACAAAAAATGGTTATAGCACTGATAAAAATTAAAACAATATAGATAGTAATTAACGCGTATACATTGCATAATTCATTCCTTTGACTAATCACAGTTTTTTGTAAATATCTCGAAAACTATAAATTTTAAGAAAAAAATGATAAAGTACGTTTTGTAGATCTTGATCAGATGTACAACTTTGATCTCTTGAGTCTTTTCGATATTCCTTATAGTTTTTGAGAAAAAATTATTTGTTTACATTTTCACGTGTATTTTGTTAAAAAAAAAAAAAAAAAAAACAGAACGGCAAAGGCGATTTTGGTGGATTTTGGATGTTATTCAGTATATTTTTCTGTACCTAAAAACGTGCGTGGTGCTATTTTTTCCGGGTCAAATTGTATCTCGCCTGTACTATTTGTTTGAAACATTTTTCAAGATGATGTTTTATTTTCGAGATATTTTATCGTTCCGGGACTTTTGGGACACATTGTATAAAGTATTGTAGGATAACATTATACCTGCAAAATGTATATAAAATATCCATAATATTATAAATAATATGCTCCGAAAGATAACATGCAGACTTTTGCTTATTTTCATTTTACTTAAAATTGGACAATTTTTTACTTAAAAATGGACAACATATATTTTTTAATCGCAAAGTATAAGTATAAATACGAGAGGCGTAAATCGTAAGCTAGCTAGTTTTAAGAAAATACCAGAGGCGTCGTGGACTGGTTAGTCTTGAGTAATTACCAGAGGTGCGTGTGTAGGCTAGTTTGTTATAACAAAAATACCACAGGCGTTTATCGCCGTGGCTAGTCGAGTTCTCTGGTTACTCAAGTTGGCTAGTTCGTATTGTCTAAAAAATTTATTCAGAAGCAAATGCTTTTTTTTATAAATAATACAAAATGCTACAAACGTAGTACCATTTAGAATTGGAATGATGTAGTACATTTGTATAATAAATATATAATAAGCAAAGGACTGCTCAAACTCAAGATTTTTATAAATATATTTAGAGATTACTGTCATTTGTATGATAAATATGATATATTTTATATACATTTGCAAAACTATTTTGTAACATAACATTTTATTAATATCGTGCAGGAGGCAGATATTGCAGAAATTGGCTGGTGAAGAAAACACAAAGATATCTAATGATACTGGCGACGAATCTATCAATTGTCAGGGCTTAGTAAAATTACTGCCCGACATAGATTCGAAGATCAGTACTGAAGATATACAGTGCTTGAAGCCAGTACCAATAAGTGAAGGTGAGTGTAAAAATGTACAAAAATGTGAAAATGACAATATTCTTGTCATCGACAATACAGGCTTTGTAGATGACCCTATCCAACAACATGAGTCTGAAGAAAGCACAAAGCTATCTAATGATACTGCCCGTGTAGAAATGTTCATAAGGCTCTAATAAGGGCCCAACTAGTTGGCCTGAATATAAATCAGGGCCTTGTAGGGCAAAATGATAAGACCCTTATATGGCATGTAACAAATTGTTTATAAGGCCCTTATAAGGAAAGTTTTTCAGGCCCTGATAAAAAGGCCTTATTTCGACCAGAATTACAATTCATGCTTTCTTAACATAAAAAAAATTATTTATTTCGAAATTTTATTACTATTTTTTAACTAAATTTGTTTCTTAAGATGTAGTCTATGATTATAAATATTTTCTCGTATTTGAAAAACACACTTACCTTGGGGCAAGGTCGGTAAATGACGCGTCGGTAGCGACGCTACATAAGGTCTTTCGACGGCCGCCATTTTGGATCCAGTGACTGTGTATTAATGCACGTCGTACAATAGTTGTTACTGTGTGCGTAATTCGCCATTCGCGCTGATGGTGTACGGCACTGTACGGACACGTGTCTCGTCGGAAAGAAGAAAAGCTGCAATGGTAGGCTGCTGTGCAAAACATTGCAAAAATCGCAGTGAAAATGGGTTTCGTATGTTTCGGTTTCCCAAAGACAAGCAATGAAAACAAGTATGGTTCGATTTTTTTTGCAATATTTTAATCGCCAGTTGTTATGACGAGCTCTTGTGTATTTGATTCTGTTCGTTCGCCGAGGAACTGTGTGTTCTTACAACACCTGCTTACTTCCGAAATAAAAACTCAGTCGTATGTAATACTGATTGCCTTTATTAACTGTGAATATCGTGTCGCTTCACTCGGGCGTGGCACCGTGAATCTGGTCTTCATCGATCGACTAATCGATTCTTCGCAACTAACTGAGCGCCCTCGTGAACCGCAACGAATCAGATCGTAACCAAGTCGACTTTACAATGCGTAAAGAGCGGGAAACATAAATCGTCGAAACTTAAAATCGATAACAACGATACACCAGTTAAAGTCCATTTAAAATGTATTATTTGAGTTATTATTTTAATTATTATAATTACATGTTTATTAATAAAAATATAAGATTATTGGAAAATTTAATTTCTAGTCTAATTATTTTAAACACTCAATGTTTATAATTAAGAGTTAGTAATAAAATTAGTTAATATATTTGAGAATGCATCTGTTTATTTTTCTAATTTCGACCAAGTATTATTTATTTTTGTTTTTTAACTTAACTTAACTTTTAAACAGCCTAAACATTAACATTTATCTAAAAATCAAACATTATATTTTTTGGCTGATTAGCTCAAGGTCTGTAGATAGACGCGACGTATCTGTCGTCGCGTCTATCTATGGACCTTCGATCAGCTGAGCGTTGTGGTCGCCATTTTGGATCCAAACAGCTCGAAGTGCGGCGGAAGACCTTATGTAGCGTCGCTACCGACGCGTCATTTACCGACCTTGCCTTGGTGGGATTCGAACTCGGGACCTCGGGACCTCTGGATCGTGAGCCAACTGCCTTACGTGGTAGACTACTTCTTAATTTGATGTAAGTGTTACATATAGTCTACATATGTCATAACCAGCGCAAATATATAATTTTTCAAAAATCATCTTAAGAAACAAGTTCAGTTTAAAAAAAGTAATAAAATTTTGAATTGGATATATTATATAATATTTCTTAATGTCGGGTGAATGTCAGAAACCAGTGCCGGCTCATTATGAAATTTTGTATTCGTAAATATATTTATGAAAAAAGTATATTTATAAAGTTAAAACATTCTTATCAAATCCTTACAAGGGTCTCATTAGACAAAAATAAGAAAACCTTTCTTATGGCATCCCTAATAAATAATGATCGGGACCTCATCCGGTTAGCCCTAATAAATAAGTATTTATGAAGTTGAAACATCCTTATCAAATCTTTACAAGGGCCTTACTAGACAAAAATAAGGAAACCTTTCTTATGGCATCCCTAATAAATAATGAACGGAACCTCATCAGGTTAGCCCTAATAAATAAGTATTTATGAAGTTAAAACATCCTTATCAAATCCTTACAAAGGCCTTATTAGACAAAAATAAGGAAACCTTTCTTATGGCATCCCTAATAAATAATGATCGGGACCTCATTAGGTTAGCCCTAATAAATAGTAGTAGTAGTAGTAATAGACAAGTGGGTGGTTCTACTAGGGCCCCTGACGGTACCTAGATCTTACTGATCCTTTGTGCCTCCCCACTCTTTTATTTGCTAGGTCTATAGGATCAGCCCTGAGCCTTGTACCAGGTTTATTAAGTCTATAACCCTAGCACTTGCCAGATCCTGGGGACTTAGGTACGTTTGTCCCCAAGTTTTATATCTTTTGCACACAAGTGCCGGACAATGGCACAGTATATGCACGTTGTCTTCTTTCTCGTCCCCACATAGGCGGCACTCTTTTCGTTCCGCGAGTCCGAGATTGAATAAATGGGCTCTGAGTAAGGCGGAGTGGCCAGTGAGCAGCCCCACCGCCATTCTCAGTTTTTGTTTAGTCAGCTCCAGTAATTCTTTAGCTCTTCCTGGACTGCTGTTTTTCATCAAAGTCTTGGCCTGGCGGCAGGTTTCTAATTTCTCCCACCTGGACAAGTGCTCCCTTTTCAGGCAGCTTTTGATGATTTCTTTTCCTACTGCGAAGGGTATTCCCGCTACCTGGTCAGATGGTGCTTCGTTTGCTCCCTTCTTAGCTAGTAAGTCTGCGGTTTCGTTTCCGGGTATTCCTTGATGCCCAGGTACCCATACCAAGGTGATTTTATTTAGTCCACTAAGTCTCTCTAGCGCCAGCATGCAATCCCAAACCAATGCTGATTCGGTGGTTGTTTTTGCTAGCGCTAGTATAGCTGCTCTGCTGTCTGAGCAGATATTTATCTTCCTTCCCCTCGTGTTGTTACTAAGGAGGTGTTCCGTGCACCTCAGGATAGCTAGTATCTCAGCAGTAAATACTGTTGAGTGGCTTCCCACAGGAATACTCTCCCTGTGGTCATCCTTTCGGCCCATAAAATCCTGCTCCAAAGCAGTTGTTGATGCCCGACCCGTCGGTGAACCATAGATCCACATTGGGATCCCTGACTCCCTTCTGGTCCGTCCATTCTTTTCTGGTTGGTATTCGTATCGTAAAACATTTTACCAACTGGTATTTCCTTAGAATTCTATCCTGTTTTAGAGTGAAAGGGTTTTTCTGGAGTAGGCCGAGCCTTGTGTGTCCCAGACCTGTATTTCTCCATTCTCCCTGACACTTTAGTCTGTATGCTGTGTTCCTGGCTGCATGTTCCACGGCAAGGTCCAGTGGAGGTATACAGAGTGCAATTTCTAGCGCCTCCGTGGGTGTAGCCTTTATAGCCCCTACTGCAGCCCTTAGGTAACTCCCTTGTAGGCTTTTCAGCAGGTTCTTTGCCTCCACTTTCTTCGCCCTGGGCCACCAGATCACAGACGCATAGAGTAGCCTCGGCAACAGCACCGCCCTGTATAGCCATAATGCTATACTAGCTTTGATGCCCCAAGACTTGCTCATAGCTCTTCTACACATCCACATACACGAGTAGATTTTCTTCCTGCTTTCTGCAAGGTGTATTTTCCAGCTAAGTTTGGTGTCTATAAACAGGCCCAAATACTTAACTGATGTTGTGAACGGGATAACCTTTTCCCAGAGTTTAAAAGGCTCAATGGGTTCTGGTTTGTATTTCCTGATGAAGACCATTACATTGGTTTTTGATGGATTAACCATCAGACCTTTGGCCTCGCACCACTTTTGTACGATTTTTAAGGCATCGTTCATTCGATACCTTAAAATCTTTAGAAAGGATCCTGTGATCACTATGGCTATGTCGTCCGCATACCCATAGGTCAGGAAACCTTTTCTTTGTAGTTTCATCAGAAGGTCATTGACTACGAGGCACCACAGCAAGGGAGATAGAACCCCTCCTTGCGGGCACCCCTTGCCCGGTTTGCCACTAATGATAGTGTCGTTGTGCGTGACCGTTAGATGCCTCCCCGCCAGCATACTCATTACCCAATCCACTAGCGGTTCCGGGACCCCGTGTCTGATCAGCGCTTCCCTGATGGCTGTGTTCGATACGTTCAAATGTGGAGAACCACTGGGTATCTCAAACGCCACTGACCGCGTTTTCCTTAGGCTTAAATCAATAAGTAAATCCATGCAACGATCGTGGTCGTCCGGTGCATTTTGAAATCCTAGCTGACGTAACTCTTCGCGCAGCTGCGGCAGCGTAAGCCTTTCTAGTTGTGCGCGCGTATGCATCTTGAAAATGTCTGTCGGCGCGGCGATGGCGAGAATTCCGCACAGCCCGCGGCGATGACGAATAAATGTTATTACTGTACCGCACAGCACTTGATAACGGCACTAAAATGTTCGCTAAGAACTTCCGCACTGTTCTTCACGGTAGAAATGTTCTGGAACGGTGACGACACGATGATCGTGAGCTTCCACGTACCTCGCGGTCACGACGACAATATGTATGTGCTTCCCGCACAACGTTAGCAATGTCAAAATTTAATTTATGAACGATGCCCGCACCGCGTATAGCGACGGCAAGATCGGTTGAAAACTTTCGCGCCACGTATAGCAACGGCGAAAGGTGAAAATGTAGAACGATTTCAGCACAGCGTTAGCAACGGCGAAATCGGTTAAGAACTTCCGCACAGCTCTTTGGCAACGGCGAAAGGTTGAGAACGGTTCCCGCGTGTAACGGCGAGAAGCCGGTTATGCGACGATTCCCGCACAGCGCGTAGCAACGGCGAAAATGTCACGAACGATTCCCGCGTGTAACTGCGAGATCGGTTAAGAACTTCCGCACAGCTCTTTAGCAACGGCGAAAGGTTGAGAACGGTTCCCGCGTGTAACGGCGAGAAGAGATTAGATGAGAGATTAAGCGACAGTTGAAAGATTTACATCTTGCAATATCTTTGAAAAATTCTCAGTGTTGTTAGCAAAACATGTTTCTATAGAAGGGGAGGGGGAGGGTGTTGCAAGAAGTGGTGCAACCAAGTTTGATTCAAATTTCACGCCTTTCGGATAAAGTAATTAATCTCACTTTCCGATCATTGACAAAGTAGGTAACTACTTTATTAAAAAGCCCGCGATATTTGAATCAGATTTTGTTCGCGCAACCTCTTACAACTTTGCCTGATAAAAAAAAGTTCTCCTAATAACTTTGACGATTTTTCGAGAATATTCAGAGTAACGCATATATCAATTTTTATCTAGTCTCTTATATGTCATCTCATCGATTATCTTGGAAGAAGAGATAAATTGAGATATAAATACAGATATTTTAAATTACAATTCAAAATGAAATAAAATACAATTATCGTTGTAGTTGAAATAATACATATTTATATTCGTCCTATAGGTAATAAAGTCATAAATGGAACGTTGTGTGGCGGAGCCTATCGTCAGCAGGATGGACCTACAAATGGAATTCGCGCAACGCGCATGTGCGGACATAAATGTATAGTATACGTTGCGTGTACTATAGACGATACGGGCGCTGATACGCAATACGAAACACGTGACGTGAGTCCCGAAGAAGAAGAACCTGACGACATCAAGGACGACAACGACGAGAGAGTGTCGCGAGAAAATATGGCTGGCCCCGCCGATCTGATTGCATCAGATCTCAAAGATATCGGTATAAATAAACAATTGGGTTCATGGATCGAATCAATTCGACACAAACCACCACTCTCGTCCGCAATACCTGTAAGTACTTTCTTCACATCATGACTCGACAATCGTGTTGTAGCGTGTGCGCGTTTGTCGTGTGAAATATTTCAATTCCATCTATTTACATCTCATCTCACTCATTCCATTGTTTTTATTTCTCAACTCTGTGTAGGTTACTGAGGACAAATTGCTTGAAATCCTCGAGGATTTGAAGGAACTCGAACGTAAAGTTCTCGAGATATTTTGTACGGCGTTCGAGCAGATCCCACTACCAGTCCTGGAACAATTTCCAAATTTTCATTCTATTTCATTCAAAAAATTGAAAGATCTGCAGCGACATGCACGAGCTAAGGTACTTTTGGTGCAAAGAACGATATCTAAATTACAAAAGGCAGAGAACAAGGATCGGGAAAAGAATGTATCGTCAGAATATCGTCCGGCGGCGGAAAAACCAGCTGCTGCTGCTACATCGTCTACGTCGTCGTCGTCGTTGTTAATGACAGGAGAAACTGTAACTCAATTAATACGACGGTTGTCGGTTTCGAGCGACGACGGTAATAACACAGATACAAATGAGGATTGCACAGGTATGAATTTACATGTTGTACACATACACACACTATATATATATATATATATATATATATATATATATATATATATATATGGATATATAAAACCAGGATAAAACTTGGTTTTCTTTTTACACATGTATGCCGATAATGTCAATGGAAATAATGTCAATTTTTTATCTCCCATTCCATCATATAGAGTGGCAACGACAGATTAACATTGCGGCACAAAACAGGACGTACAATGACGAAGAAGTAGTGCCAAAAATCGATAAAAATAGCGTAGAATATGGAAAATTTACCGGCGATTATAAAAACGACGGTACCAGTGGAGAATTTGACAGTTTGACATATCGACATTCGTACAAAATGCTACAGGTACACAAAATTTGTTTTACCAGCAATTTCAAATAATTTATACACACTCTGAAATTACCCCGATAATGATGGTCGTGGTGGTGGTGGTGGTGGTGGTGGTGGTGGTGGTGTGGTGGTGGTGGTGTGGTGGTGGTGGTGTTGGTGTTGGTGGATAGAATTGTGAAAACATGTAACATCGTGCATTAAACATGTTTCTTGATTATAGATATTTCGGCAGACATTCCAATTACATACGTTTAGGCCAAATCAATTGCCAGTTATTAATACGACACTCTTGGGATTCGATTGTTTCGTCTTAATGCCGACCGGAGGTGGAAAGTCCCTTTGCTATCAATTGCCTGCCCTTTTAAGCATTGGATTGACAGTTGTTGTCTCACCATTGAAGAGTCTTATTTTAGACCAAATTAAAAACCTCACTTCACTCGAGGTAAGAGATCGACAAGTATTTCTCGTACGTGCGCGTTACATGTTGTATACACAGTGAGATAAAAACAATGCGACACAAACTGTGTATGCAACATCATCGTCGGATATAGGCGTGTACTATCGGGGACGCGTATACATGATTTCATTCTTCACAATGATCCTTGTTTAAAATTTGCAGATTTACGCGACTCATTTATCCGGCTCTGCAACGCACAATCAAGCGACGTATAGAGAACTCGCTAAAAAAGAACCCGCTATCAAAATATTATACGTAACACCGGAGAAAATCTCTACCTCGCCAAAATTCCGCAATACTCTGACCACTTTGTACGACAAGGAATTATTGGCGAGATTTGTAATCGACGAGGCTCACTGCATCAGCGAATGGGGCCACGACTTCAGACCAGACTATACGAAATTAAAATGTCTCAGAGACGATTATCCCTAAGTGCCAATAATGGCTCTGACTGCGACAGCTACACCGCGTGTGAGAACAGATATTTTGCATCAATTGGATATGACTAATCCAAAGTGGTATGTATATGCATGCATGTATGTATGAATGCGTGTGTGTGTATTGAATATATATAAATATATATGCGATACATCATGTTTCACATGTATATCAATATGTCAACTTTTTGGTTTTTATTCTTCAGGTTTATGTCGAGTTATAATAGAAGAAATTTAAGATACAGCGTCATTGCGAAAAAGGGAAAAAATTGTTGCAATCAAATTGTGGATCTGATGGAGACAAAATTTAAAGACACTTGTGGCATCGTTTATTGTTTGTCGTGCAAGGATTGCAACGATTATGCCACGCATTTGAGGAAACGCGGCATTATGGCGTTCAGTTATCACGCGGGACTCGCGGATGACGAAAGAATGGACTGTCAAAAAAAGTGGATAGAGAATGAGGTATATTTGTTGCAATATCTGTGTGCGTGCGTGCGTGCGTGCGTGCATACGCATATATATATATATATATATATATATATATATATATATATATATATATATGTGTGTGTATATATATATATGTGTGTGTGTGTAGTATACACACACACACACACACACACACACACACACACACACACACACATATATATATATATACACACACATATATATATATATATAGTAAATACATTTTTTGGATATTTTGAAAATATTGTATATATATTGTAAATACATTGGGATAATTAGAAAATAAATGACTCATTTGTATGTATAATATGTTTTTATATTGTAATAAATTTGTTACAATACATTATTCTTGTGTATCCATGAATTGTGCGAATTATCAAATCCTAACCACTTTACATAAACCTCATTCCCCCTCTTGCGCAAAACTTTTTCAACGAGATACACGTCGGGATTAGCAACGCGATGTAACTCGTATTCGTAGAAGCCGCCGGCGACGAGGTTTCCGCAGGAATCTTCCAGTAGATACGTCACGGGATTAGTTTTCTGCACTTTGACGATCTTAAACACCTCCGTGGTCCAATTTGGCGTGTATCCTTTCTCGAAGATTGTCTTGAATTTACTCACGCGTACCGAGTCGCCCACTTTGAATCGCGCGGGAGCAGCGATCTTTACGTGACTGTACACCGTTGTTAGGAGCTTGTCGGCGATCGCGGGGGTAACATCGATGGGTCGCATGCCGATGGTTCGATGTTTTCGCGCGTTGTAATCCGATACGAGACCCGGCAGCGAGTCGATCCATTTGTAATTTTCATTGCGCGTAAACATTTTCCACATATCGTTCTTGAGCGTGCGATTGAATCGTTCGACGACCGATGCCTTCATTACGGAATAGGTCGAATAGTGATTGATATTATGTTTCTTCAAGAGTTTCTGCACGGTTGCGTTGTAAAATTCTTTCCCCTTGTCAGTCTGCAGATTTTTCGGACATCTTCCGCCGTCTCGAATTATTTTTGCAATCGCCGTAGTACCTCGATTCCGCTCTTGGCCTTGAGCGGTACGGCCCATGCATGCTTGCTCAGCACGTCGATAACGGTGAGTATGTAGTGGTGGCCTCTGTTGAATCGCGTGTATGGACGCATCTCGACCACATCCGCCTGCCACAGATCATCATATCCGCGCACTATGACGCGTCTTCGCGTAAAATTTCTTCTCGCAGGAGCGTGTAATTCCTCCACCAGCAGCCGTTTTTCAGCCGATTGCTTCTTACTAGCCATGACGATGACGCGCAACTGACGCAGAGATCAGATGTACGTTCTTATCTATTCGCGATGATTCGCAATTACATCTCGAATCATCTTTTGAAGTTCGTTTAGAGTAATTTGCACGTTATTCTGGAATGCGACCATCTTTCTCTCGATTTCATCCTGTCGATCTTTCAAAATTTGCACGCTCTGCTGCACGTAGCGTTTGTTGGCGGCATCGCCATCATCTACAAGGCGGCGCTATCCGTCGAATCTTGCGCGATTTCGCGTCAAAGTCGGTGGCAACCATGCAAAGAGCGTTATCGCGGACGTAACTTCTGATTAATCCGCTCCATTGATAGTACGGTTCCGCACCGCCTCTTCCGAGCGATATACCAAACTTGTTGATCGGCATTTCGATGTTGATTGAATGACTCGTCGACGCGCGATTTAATTTATAATAAGTCCATCCTCGCGAAGTTCCTCGATAATCGACAGGATCTCGTTATCGTGACCGTTGTGACCCGCTAGGCGCGAAGCTTCGAGCAATCGGAGACGATCTACAAGCTCGTTGGGATCGTCCCAATGAACATAGTCGATCTTGTTGTCGTTTAATGTCATGGCACGCGGTATACCTTTTCCAGCTTTTTTACCCGAAATCGGCGATGCAATTATATGGCCGATCTTGTTGCCGTTTAATGTCGTGGCGCGCGGTATACCTTTTCCAGCCTTTTTACCCGAAATCAACGGTGCGATTACTTGCGTGTACTTGTATCCCCTGTTGCCATTTAATTGATCGTGAGCATTATGATTGCGTTTATGAGCATTCGTCATCAACAGAATGCTCCTGTACTTTAGCTTGTCGTCCTCCGTGTAGTTCACGTTATTGGGAAATTTCTTAAAGATCAACTCGTAAAGACCGCGTGTGCCAGCGTATCGTATACCGTCGATAATTATGTTGTCCGCGCTGTCCACGTCAAAACGTTTATTGCCGAGCATCATTCCATCGTTGCTGAAATAAACGCCGTACACGGTGTCTAAATCGATTTCTCGATCGCCGCTCTAGAACTGCACCGACGTACTTTTGACTCAATGGACCCAAGTGATCTCGCAACGTTTCTCGACCCTCAGATGTTTGCAACTGCTGTCGAACGGACGTCACGAGCGAGTCATCCGTGGTTTCGAAAACCTCCTCGTTTGCGAGTGATTCGATCATCGTGGGTTGTACGGACGGCGCAGAGGTTATCGGTGGTTCATTCAATGGATCTTTCGATCGTTTCGTTTTACGCGGTTGTAAAATTTTGGTTATTTCGCTCAAATTAGATGGCACATTTATCGATCGTTTCAACGTAACCGGGGTTGAAGCCATTACAGAGTCGTTAAACGAGGTGTTTGGTCGTTTTTCGTTTGAGATTTGGTTCTTCGTCTTCCCACGCCGACGAGGTGTTTGGTCGTTTTCGTTTGAGCTTTGGCTCTTCGTCTTCCCACACCGTTTCATTCTCAATCTTCGACACATCAGATTCTTTGCCAACGGTGTTTTCGGCAATCTGCCTCAGAGGCTCGATGATGGGCTTAAAGTGTCTCTCCAACGCGATTTCTTCCTCCATTTTACCGGTTTTCAAGGCGTGATACTTTTTGCGAATCGAATCGCTCGTTTTCGCAATTTGATTTGCTATCCTCTCACGCTCTCTAATCTCCTCACTGCTGTCCATGTTGTTCAATCGACGCGTCGACAACAACTAGCCACGTCACGGTATCGCAAAGTCGTTAAATCCTTTTCTGTATCGACCATTCGAAATCGCGCTGTCCTTGTCTATCACCACGAATCCATACTTTTGTCGCCAACATGTATGACACAATTTAATGAAATCATCGTAAGACATATCTGTGTTTACGTGATCGTTGTATACGTGTTTCAGATTGGTGCCATCCTGTTTAAACATAATCAATAAATTTGCATTGTCGCGTATAAGATGCTTCGGTATCTTTGCATATGTCTGACAAAGATAGAAGGAGTCAACGTCCGCGTGCCGGCCCATTGCAAAATATTCTCTTATCGTATCCTGCTTGTCGCACGCCACGTCATCAAAGATAAAAATAGAATTCGGGAGCGCCTCGCTCGGTGGAATGACGTCACTGTTATTCGAGAACGTAAAGTAGCCAATCTCTTCTATCGGTGTTAGTATATTCTCCAAATATCGATATTTCGGTTGTTGCAACGATTTCGAGTACACGTACACGTTCTCGAAACGTACACCGTGCGGACTTTCCAGCAAGCTTATCAAGACGTTTGTCTTGCCGCAATTCGACGGACCGCAGATGATACCGCGTATAGAAATCGGTAGCATGTCTCCATGTTTGCGTACCTCTTTCGTTAATTGCATCTTATCGTCAAAGTTTGTCACTTTGATCGTCCGCGACTGTCGTACGAACCGCATTTTACCTCTCCTCCACAACGAATGAAATACAGTATCGAGAAAGCTGGCCTATTTATAGAGGCGCGTAGAGCTGAGATGCTCAGTGCTTAAAATGTTTTTGCTCGTGTCGGATAACAGCGATATTTACGATTTAACCGCCGAGCAGTTAAAGTATATACCAAAGGTCATTCTACTACGACAGTTTTATAATTACATAGATTATTTGTGGGATAAGCTTCCGGAACATATCAAGGCAGATTCGGAGGTTCAGCAATATCGTCGTTGTTACGAGCATTACAATCAACCGTGTCAGCGAACGCACGTCGACGGTCCCGCGCCGTTGATAAAGAACTGCGGCGAATGTCTACGAAAAAAATTTGTGGAGGTCTAGTAAATCGCGCGATAAACGCACTTCCGATCGAATTGCATATCCCCGGCTATCAATTTTGTGGTCCGGGAACTCGTTTGGAAACACGATTGGCAAGAGGTGATCAGGGTATTAATCCATTGGACGCAGCGTGTCGCGAGCACGATATAGCTTACTCGCGTAGCAACGATCTCGCAGAACGACACGTGGCAGACAATATACTCGCCGCGAAAGCGCGAAAACGTGTCACCGCCAAAGATTCGACTCTCGGAGAGAAAGCAGCAGCTACAGCCGTCTGGGCGGCCATGAAGACTAAAACGAAACTCGGTATGGGTTTGAAAACGAAGAAAAAGAAGAAGAACAAGCGAATACTTCCGGTAGCGAAACGCGGCGGTATCCTGCCGATCCTTCCGTTGTTGGGGGTTCTCGGATCGCTGGTCGGCGGAGCGGCGGGAGTCGCAAAGGTCGTGAACGATAACAAAGCCGCGCGGCGTCAGCTGGAAGAGATGCAACGTCACAATCGCGCCATGGAAGGTCACGGACTTTATCTCGCTCCGTACAAACGCGGACGGGGAGTCTCGAGAAAAAAAAAAACGTCGAAGAGGCGCTAAAAATCCCCAAGGGTGTAACTACCAACGTACAACTGCAACAATTGGCAAAACGTATGCGCATTCCATATTTTAGAGGTATTTTCATGCGCGACTCGTTACCGATCGGCGGTGTACGTCGAAACGAGAGTGGCATCGTGAATTTGGATAACGCTGAGGGACCGGGTACTCACTGGGTGGCGTACGCGAAGAGGGGAGATCGTGCCATATATTTCGACAGTTTTGGCAATCTTCGACCACCGAGAGAATTGGCGCAGTATCTGAAGAACAATGTAATAGAGTACAATCGCACGCCTTATCAGCGATACGATCAGAGCAATTGCGGACAACTGTGTCTGCGCTTTCTACAGACGGTTGACAATCAATTTAAAGACCGGCGTTACGCTGTTTAATCTCAGTATTCATTCAAACATGTCACTGACATTTACGCTCACCGGCAAGAGCAGCATCCTCGCGGTAAGCTACTTTCCCGTCGTGGATTTGAGCGATGGCGATTACGAGCTCGGTCTGACAGATTTTGAAACCTATCACACGATACCGAATGTAAATTCGTCGAACAATAAATTCTACTATGACGACGACGACAAGGAGATTACCATTCCCGAAGGATCGTATGAACTGCGTGATATAGACATGTATCTGAAACGCGCCCTTTTATGGAACCACTCCAATAATGTCTCGACAAACGAAGATGGAGAGCACCCATTGATTATTATTCGGGCTAATAACAATACGATGAAGAGCGAGATCAAGTGCGCTTATCGGATAAATTTCAAAAAACCGAACAACATTGGATCGCTGCTGGGATTTTCAACGAATCGCGTGCTGGAGTCGCGACAATGGCACGAATCGGATGTTCCGATAAATATCATCAACGTAAACATCATTCGCATAGAGTGCAACGTGACCGCGGGTGCGTACAGCAACGACAAGTACGTGCACACGATACACGAGTTTTCACCGAGTGTGCCTCCAGGATATAAGATATCGGAAACGCCGGCACAGATCATTTACCTTCCGATCATCGTCCGGAGCATTTCGGACTTGACGCTTCGCGTCGTGGATCAGGACGGTCGATTGATTGATTTTCGCGGAGAGGAAATCACCGTTAGACTGCACGTACGAAGACGACAGCGGTAACGTGAGATGCTCGTACTGAACGAAGCTGAGCAGGTGCAACAGACGAGAAAGAAAATTAGAGAGACAATCCGATCGCCAAAGAAGAAACTCACTGCGTCGAACGTTGAATTTTTGAAGTCATTGGGTTTCGTCGTACGAAATGGCTAATATCTTAAACATTGGAGGTGAACCGATCTTTGATGATAGCATCGTCAAGATTGAGACACACACGTACAATCCGTACGCCAACACGACATTTGGACACAACGATGAGATAAGAATACCCATACAACAGCAGGATTTATACACATTGCCATGCGAGAGCTCTCTCTACGTTGAAGGAAGATTGACGATAAAGAAAAGGAATGACGACGACGAGTCTCAGGCAACGCTTGCGAATAATTGCGTAGCGTTCATGTTTGATGAAATTCGATTCGAGCTCAATGGCGTAGAGATTGATCGCAACAGAAACGTTGGAATAGCCACTACCATCAAGAACTACGTATCGCTATCGTATAACGAATCTCTACTCATGCGGAATGCTGGATGGGACGTTACATCGAGCATATCGGAAGGATACTTCAGCTTTTACGTACCGCTCAAGAAGTTGCTGGGCTTTTGCGAGGATTACAAACGCGTGATTGTTAACGGTCGTCAAGAAATAGTTTTGAAACGTAGCGAGTAGCGATAACAATTGCATTATAGGAGATCCGGCGACGGAGCCGAAAATCGAACTGTTTAAAGTACAGTGGCGAATGCCTCACGTTACATTAAACGAGGTCAATAAGCTATCCATGCTACGGGCCTTGGAAAGCGGGCGATATCTTAGTGTTAGTTTCCGTTCGTGGGATCTGTATGAGTGGCCCATGTTGCAGAGCACGACCAAGCATTCGTGGGCCGTCAAAACGGCGACTCAGCTGGAGAAGCCGCGGTACGTTATCTTTGCGCTGCAGACCGGCCGCAAGAATATCATGTCGCGAAATGTTAGCGTATTCGATGACTGTAACTTGATCAACGTGAAACTTTATCTAAACTCCGAATGTTATCCGTATGATGACATGAATCTGGATTTTGGCAAAAATCGATACGCCGTCCTTTTCGATATGTACGCGCGTTTTCGTAAAACTTATTACGGATATGATGACAGTAATACGCTTTGCAGCGTGTATACATTCCTGACAGAAGGACCTTTTGTTGTCATCGATTGCTCGCGACAAAACGAATCTGTCAAGAGCGCCACCGTGGATGTGCGAATAGAATTTGACTGCAAAGAGAATGTACCGGCAAATACTACCGCCTATTGTCTCATCTTGCATGATCGCCTAATCGAATACTGTCCGTTGTCGAACGTAGTGCGCAAAATCATGTAAATTGCAATATCAGCAGATATTGCGATATAAGAGGCATATATGTATCGCGATAAGATACAGATTGCTCCGCCGTTTCGTCATGATCGTACCAACGTTTGTCGATCTGCAAGGATTCATCGTAGGGATGAAATTTGTCGTAAAGGAGGTGGCGGTTCTGAGAAACGGGACCGTTTTGGCGCATTACATATTTACACTCCCCATGCCGTGGAGTCTCCTCACAAAATCCGACAAGTCATGCGCTTCCTGGTTGATTCGCAATCACCATGGACTACGATGGGAGGACGGAAACGTGCCGTACAGCATGGCGAAACATCTAATTACATCGGCAGTACTTGGAGAGGGCGACGAGACGTCGACTCTTGTGTACGTCAAGGGATGCCAGAAACGAGAATGGCTGGTGGATCTGCTTGAGAATAAAGCGAGAAGAAACCTAAACATTGAGACTTTGGACGCAGATTACGAAGATATCGAATCTCTAAATAATCTAGATGTTACTAATACTATACGATGCGAAAAACATGTTAAGAATTGCGCATTACAAAATGTATTAAAAATATGTAACTGGTGGTCGCGACACCAGAACAGTAGTGATTTTTTGAAATAAACTATATATATATGTATATATGTATAAATGTTTTTATTTCCCTTTTCCCACATAGTTTGTAGTATAATATATATGTTTTAGTTGTTTGATAGTTGTTTTTAAAGATGTTTTAGTTGTTTGATAGATGTTTTAAAGATGTTTTAGTTGTTTGATAGCTGTTTTTAAAGATGTTTTAATTGTTTAAAAGATGTTTTAAGATGTTTTACTTGTTTGATAGTTGTTTTAAAGATGTTTTAGTTGTTTGATAGCTGTTTTTAAAGATGTTTAAAAGATGTTTTAAAGATGTTTTACTTGTTTGATAGTTGTTTTAAAGATGTTTTAGTTGTTTGATAGCTGTTTTTAAAGATGTTTTAAAGATGTTTAAAAGATGTTTACTTGTTTGATAGCTGTTTTTAAAGATGTTTTAGTTGTTTGATAGCTGTTTTTAAAGATGTTTTAGTTGTTTGGTAGCTGTTTTTAAAGATGTTTTAGTTGTTTTAAAGATGTTTGATAGCGGTTCGACAGCAGTTGATCTGTATAACTGCAGCAGCTGCACATCGGCGATATTTGCAAGATTTGCAGTTTTGCACGTGTTCGATGAAATCATCGCAATGTGTCCTTGAAAAAGATATCATGTCATTGACTTATGCGAAATTGCAAAATTTGCAGTTTTGCACGTGTGCGATGAAATCATCGCGAGACACGTCGCGACATGTTCTTGAAAACAAAAATCATATTTGATGCTATTGCCCGATGAGGTGATCTCATCACGAATGTTCTTGACAAAGATATCACATTTAACATATATGTGGATTGTTGTGGTGGTCACCCTGCAGCAGCCGTACATCGGCGCTATTTGCAAGATTCGCAATTTTGTGTACGTATAAATGGTCTACGAGGATTCTAGCGCGCAGTCAAGAGTTTGATACGGTTCGAGTACGTCGCAAACAGCCTCCAGTTATGATGAACACTTACTGTGCGAACTACTACGTTCCGATTCAAGATGAAACGTGTGAGAAACAGCACAATGAGTAAGTACCGCTAATTTTCGCATATACTTGTGCAAAAAAACTTTTATAAACATAATTGTATTTTTTCAGTTTTGCTAAACCGCGCTACACGCCTCGTATTTTGGGAAGGAGATTTCCCTTGACATCGACAGCGTATAAATTTTTGGATGTTGCAATCAACGCGGGACCTATGTCCTCTGTGGATATACTTATTGGCGATAACCGTGGCAATCGGATAATTCTGCATCACGCAACGTGGGTGACGTTCATCGAGAGACGTGCAGATATTCAGCGACTCGTGCAGTCACCTGAGCCATCATCGCTAGCGTTTCGAGATCTGGAACTCGTTAAAATACGTGACGCAAATATTGTAAAATTGACATCGTGCGACACCAGCTTGTACATGAAACCGTCAACCGTACTCTTCTTGTTCGAACTGGAACATTGCGTCGAGAATGTGTATTTTCAACTATGCCAAAATGTTCATGGCGTAAGTGAAAAATTTAAACAATTTGTAACAATTTTACGTCAAAATTGTATCACCGATAAATGTAATGCGTTTACAATCTTGCGTGATTTTTACGATAAAAATTCGCTAATAGATTGTGAACTGTTGACCTACGCTTTAGATACTATTGTGTATAATGCGCTACATGAGAAATAAATGTATATTAAAATGCATATCACTGTATCTAAAATTATTTATCTTTCCTTCTGCCTACCGTTCCCTTGTCCACCGTCAGCGGTTTAGAATTACAGAGCGGTAACTCTCGATAAGAATGCACGTGCCGCACTCGTCGCGCGATCATTAAAAACGTTTTCGCATCTGTCTCATATAATTATTAAATATTCTTCCTCTTATTTCCAATAAATAAATCACTTAAAATAATATTTAAAAATAATCTAATGGGTGGGAGCGAGAGGGACCGCGCGAACGGTGAAGAGATATCGGGGGAGAGAGACCGCGAGCGGGAGCGCGCCGTGTGACGTCACGCGGACCGACCGACGCGGCCGTTGCACGCGGCCCTCTCACCCCGCGGACCCCTCCCCCGCGGCGCCCGAGAAGGCGGCCCCCTCTCCCCGCGGCGCGACCGGAAACGCGGTACCCCCCCCTCACCCCGCGGCGCGACCGGAAACGCGGTACCCCCCCTCACCCCGCGGCGCGACCGGAAACGCGGTACCCCCCTCCCCCTCCCCGCGGCGCGACCGGAAACGCGGTACCCCCCCCCCCTTCACCCCGCGGCGCGACCGGAAACGCGGTACCCCCCTCCCCTCCCCGCGGCGCGACCGGAAACGCGGTACCCTCTCCCCCTCCCCGCGGACACCCCCCCTTGCCGCGCGGACACCCCCCTTGCCCCGCGGACACCCCCTCCCCTTGCCCCGCGGACACCCCCCTGCCGGGGGACCCCCCTCGCCCCTCACCCCCCCTCGGAGCTCCTGAGTTAGAACGCCCATAGTTTACCTACTTGGGTAGAAGAAAATAATGGGAGAAGATGAAAAGGAATATTTCAAAGAAGTTTGTGTGGAAATGTCAATACGCGATTAGAGAGAAATGTAAAGGTAGGGCGAAGGGAGGTGTAATAACAGGCGTAAGGAAGGAGATAGAGGAGATCGATATTAAGGAAGTCGGTATTTGTAAACGGAATGCAGGAGAGGATCCTGAAGTAGAGGGGAAAATGCGCGGAGAATAATAACGGTATACAATGGGAGAAAATGAGAACATTACGAAAGAATTAGAGGAAATGCTCGCGAGCGAAAGGGAGGAGGATAATTGCGGATGTTCGTCAAGAGATGTTCGCGCACGAATAGGGGGGTAGGGTAAGAATACGAGGGGGACAACGACGGGGAAAGTCGGAGAAGCTCCAAAGACGAGGTAATAAACACGGAGGGAAAGGAATTTTTAGAGATGCTGGAGGAGAGGGGATAGGAGGTAGGGAATGGTAATATGAGAAGCGACGAGAAAGGAGAATGGACGTATTCCGGAGGGAGAGGAACATCGGTGGTGGACTACATGGTGGTGAATCGATAGGCGTGGGATAGAGTGATCAAGCTAACAATTGGAGAAAGGGTGGAGTCGGACCACCAGCCCTTGGAGGTAGAAATAAGGGGAGGAGTAGAAAGGTTGGAGGAGGAGACGCAAAAGAAGACAAAGGAAGTGATACAGTGGGACGAAGAGAGTATCAAGAAGTATAAGGAGAAAGCGGAAGAGGTAGAGGTGGAGGGAGAAGAGGTGGAGGACGTCTGGGAAAACCTGAAGAAGGCAGTAGAGAAAAGTATGGTAAGGAAAAGGATTACGATAAGGAGGAAGAAAATAGGAGAGAAGGATTGGTGGGCCGAGGAGTGCAAGAGAAAGAAAAGGGGGTTGAAGAGGACATATAAAAGATGGAGAATGGGAATGGAAAGAAAGGAGGAATATGTGAGATTAAGAAGAGAATTTAGGGAGATGTGCAGAAGAAAGGAGAAAAAAGACTAGAGAAATATGAGGAAGAAGTGAGGAGCGCGAAAACAGAAGAGCAAATATGGAAGATAATTAACAAGGAAAGGAAGAAAAGAATACCCATTGAGGAAGATATAAAGATGGAGGAATGGGAGAAACATTTTATGCAGCTGTTGGGAGGAAGTAAAGAGAGATAGGAGAGGAGGAGGTGGAAAGAAGAAGCAAGGAAGAAGACGGGGAGCTGGAGATTCAGGATCAAGAAATTGAAGAACAGATCAATAACTTAAAGAGGAGAAAGGCGGCAGGAGTAGATGGGATAGCAGGAGAGGCATGGAAGTTCAGCGACGGGCGGATAAAGGGAAAGCTGAAGGAAATCCTGAAAAAGGTGTGAAGAGGTGAAGGCTTCCCGGAAGAATGGAGAGTGGGGCTAATAGCCCCAATTTTCAAGAAAGGTGACCAGAAAAGTGTGGAAAACTACAGGGGAGTCTCCCTGTTATGTACTGCGTATAAGATATACGCAGGAATATTAGCAGAGAGGCTAAGGAAGGAGGTAGAAAAGAAGAAAATTCTGCCGGAACTCAAGCAGATTTTAGGAAGGGCAGAGGAACGATGGACAACGTATATGTGTTACAGCACGTGGTCAAGAGAGAACTGAAGAAGAAAGGAGGAAAAGTATATGGGTTCTTTGTGGACCTAAGGGCGGCCTTCGACAGGGTGGATAGAAAGATCTTATGGGAAGCAATGGAGAAAAGAGGAATAAGAAGAGGGATAATTGAAAGGATCAAGGAAATCTATGAAGGGACGAAGAATGCAGTTAAAGTAAGCGGAAAAGTCTCCAACTGGTTCTGGGCGGAGAAAGGAGTAAGGCAGGGGTGCCCTCTGAGTCCGCTACTGTTCTCGATATTGATCGCAGATGTGGAGGAGGAGATGAGGACAGGGCAGGCGGGCGGCATGAGGGTTGGAGCAGAAAGGATATGGACACTAGCGTATGCAGATGATCTGGTGCTGCTGGCAAAAAGTGTGGATGGAATGAAGGAGATGATAAGGAGACTGGAGAGATATCTAAGAAGGAAAAAACTGCAGTTGAACACGGAGAAGTCGTAGATTATGAGCTTTAGAAGAGGAGGAGGCAGAGAAAGGAGGTGGGATGGGAATGGGAAGGAAAGAGACTGGAGGAAGTCAAGGAATACAAGTACTTGGGATACGAGTTGAGGAGGAATGGAAGCGACGACGGACAGATCAAGAGTGCAAAGAAGAAGGCAAATATAGTGATGAGGCAGGTATGGGGGTTGGGGGAACGTAGGTTCAGGGATGACTTTAGGAGAAGGATGATGTTATTTAATATTTAGTACTTGGGGTTATAATGTATGGGACAGAGATCTGGGGATGGAGAGAAAGAGAAGAATTGGAAAGAATACATGAAAAGTATGTAAAGAAACCCTTAGCCTCGACTCCTGTACGCCGGACTATATAGTTAAGGGAAACAGGGAGAGTAAAGCTAAGTACAATTGCGGGAAACAGAGCAGTAAGGTTCGAGGAAAAGGCTATGAGGGTGGGGGAAAGAAAATTGGTAGTAGAATGCGTGAAGGAAAAGAGAGAGAGAGGAACAAAAAAGCATGGTGGGGGAGGAGAGAGAGAGATGTTTTATAGGCAAAACGGATTTAGTTCGGAGGGTATAAAACTACTGAGGGATGGAGGGGCGGATATAGGTCAAGTAACAGGGCAGAGAGATAGAGAGAGACTAGGACAATGGATGGATAGTAAAATAGGAAGCACGAGATACAACGAGAGATATAAGGACATAATGGCGCGGGAAGGACCGAGATATTTGAGAGAAAAAGGGCAAAAGGGAGCTAGAAGTTGATTGCGAGATGGAGATGTGGAAACGAAAAGGAAAGAAACAGATTCGGGCGGAGGCGGGAAGAAGAAAATGCCAGATCTGCGAAGAAGAAGAAGGAACGATGGAGCACATACTGACACATGTAGATGGAGAGCGCAAGATTAGAGTGAGGGATTTTTTAGGAGAGGAAGGAAAGATAGCGAATGTAAATGCATGGAGAATTAGGAAAAATGAGAGAGAATAGGAGAAGGGAAAAAAGAGTGGATGAAGGAGTGAATGTTAAGTAGCGAAATTGTAACCAAGTCCCGGATTTTAGGCTGGAAGGCCGAACCGAATAAAGTATATTATTATTATTACAGTTATTTCCGCGAAAGGAAAGAAAGCGTGTAATAGCATGTAGTTGCAATTCTCAAACAAAATTGAGCTCAAACTAATATTTTACAATAGAATTGATGATTATAAAGGATTTTTAAAAAATAAACATTCATTTTATCCGGTATACATATGTGTTTACGACTTTGGAAATTTTCCGTTGAAGCGAGTTGAGAGAGACAGCTACATGTCAGAAAGAGAAAGCGCAATGGCGTGACCGCCCAGGCGCGTGTTGCGCAGAAGCGAATCGTAAGAGGGGAAACCGAGCGATCGTTCGAGGTTTTTTCTCGGATAGCCGTCTTAACGTCCGGACATATTTTCGAGCGATCGTGAAAACTTCGCAATTCGTATTGCATCATATTTGATAATCGTTATTCGTTCAGGGAAAGACTAGTTGCGTGTTTGACGTTAACTTATAATTGTCTTACCATTGCGTTCGGTTATCGAAAGTATTTATTAAACAATTTCGCGTACCGTTGCGTGGCTAAGGGAATCGTACCGGGTAACGCCGTTACTAGTTGGAACATACTTTGTTCACCTTTCGTGTACTAGTGTACTGTAACGATGCGCCCCTAGACAAGCATCGTTCCCGGCCACCAACCGCCGGATGCCGCCCGACCGATCCTCCGTCGGGCGAGGACAGGGCGCGGTGCACCCACATTTTTTAAAATCTCCACATGCACCGTGTGCGCGGCAAAACGCGGCACCGGTGCTCTCCTCGCGCGGCGCCGACAAACGCCGGAGGGAGCCGAGTCGCGCCGAAGACGAGCGCGCGTAGCGTGCCCCGCGCGGCGCGCCGGAAGATCGGCCTCCCTCCCAACGGACCCGTCGCGCCGGGATATATAAGCCGGCGCTCCGGCGAGAAAAGACACTTCGTCTCCGCTCCAGCATTCCGCTGTTCCTGACGAGGCCTACCGACCGCTTTCCCAGGGCGACACACCAAGCGAGGTTCAGAGCTCTGAGTTTCGACCGAGTGCTCTCGGGTGTCCCCGACTTCCCTCACGCTACCCCGACGGCACGGCTACGCGGGGGTCGAGCACGCTCGGCCTCGTATCGAGGGCTGTCGTAACCGTGGCCCAGGGCTCCACTATCCTAGCTACCGCGATACTCCGTAATACTGCGCCGAGCGCACATGCACTATCTTTCCCGTTGTAAATACCGCGTTCACACGTATTGTATACCGCGTTTCGTTCGTCCGTAACACCGCGCCGAGTGCATATGCACTATCTTTTCCGCCGGGAAGACCGCGTTCACACCGTCGTGTAATACCACGTTGCACCCGCCCGTAATATCGCGCCGAGCGCCCTTGCGCTAC
>JASTWL010001626.1:0-29531 GCA_035220575.1 Temnothorax rugatulus | reverse complement strand
CTTACGGACACACACACACACACACACACACACACACCACATGAAAACTTCGGGAAGTCTGCTTTTTGCCTGTGCTCCTGCTTGCTCGCTGCCGCCTCGCTGCCTGCCTGCTCTCTTGTTTGCTTGCTACCTGCCTGCTCTATCTATTGCCTTGCTTGCACGTGCTTGCCTGCCGCGCGCCGCCCGAGACGAGACTCCCGGAGCGGCCACGAGATCTGAGGACGGGACGAGGCCCGGTGGTGCCCGGGAACGACGGCCGACACGGTGAGTCGCTTCGCATTATTCTCGCTTTTCGTACAATTGCTGCATGCGCGTGCGTTTGCTTTCGCTTAAGTAGTCGTGAGGGGATTGCATTACCCCTCTCTGGTCCTTCGAGCACTCGCTAAATTTCGCACATCTCGCCACCGGAGGACCGACACCCCCCCGTACACCACCCTTAACGAAATGGATTATATTAAACAGCAAGAAAGTAATTTTGTCGCTTTCGAAAGCGTTATAGACGAAAAAGAGATAAGCGTTTCTCTTTCCAACTTGCTTTCACTATGATCGACGGTAAAGTTTGCAATGCATCACGAATAATGCATCTACTCAACGTTGCTATTTATGTAAAGCAACTTGCAATTATTAAAAAAGGAAGTCTCTGAAGATCATTTACAGTTTGGGTTGTCATCTCTGCATGCGTGGATACGATTCTTCGAGTGTTGTTTGCATGTAGCGTATAAATGATTGATGTTAAAAAGTGGTAAGCACGTAGTGATAAAGAGAAGGAACAAATAAAAATCCGCAAAACAAATATACAAAAAGGTTTCCGTATACAATTAGGTCTTATAGTCGATCAACCAAAGCCTGGGTTTGGTAGCACGAATGACGGGAATACCGCTCGACGATTTTTGAAAACTCAAGCACTTCTGGTTCTATTACGGGGGTAGATAAGATTTGATTAAACGGTTTCACGTTATATTGCAAGCAATTTCGTGTGGCCATGAAATTGATTTAATTAAATTTCAAGATTATGCTTTACAAACAGCTCGCAACTTTGTACAGTTGTATCCGTGGTTTTACATCCCAACTTCAGTGCATAAAATTTTACTTCATGGCGCACAAATAATAATTCTTCACTATTACCAATAGGACAAATGTCCGAAGACGCACAAGAGTCTAGTAACAAATACACTAAAAAGTTTAGAGAAGATTTTGCGAGAAAATGTTTCCGAGTGAAAACTATGGAAGACATTTTTTTACGCTTACTATTAACATCCCGATCCATTTATTCCTAGTTTGCGCGAATTACCTCGAAAAAAATTAAAATCGTTGCTACCAGAAACAGCCTTATTATTAATTGCGCCAAGTATTACAGAGAGTGAGGAAAGCTCCAGCAATCTTACAGTTGAATCAACTGACTGTGAATCAATTATTCTTCTGATGACGATGCATAAAGTTGTTGATTGACTTTTAATAAATATATATTTATTCACAGCCCGTTCACACAATTTTTAAGTATGACTCAAATATTTCTATAATTTTGACGCACAATGATCTATGTAAGTTTAATATTTATTGTACTTTGTATCGCGGTTTATTAATTTGCATTCTTGTAGCATGTGTTGATTATCGGTAATTTATGTTGTTCTAGCATTGTTAAATTAACTTGATAAGGACCCAAAGTAAGGGTTGAAATGTCGTTATATTAATAAATTACTGCCAGTCAGGTCGACTAATCTTGTTTTATTAAATATATATTTATTTTGCAGTTCTCACTTTTTATTTCACTTTTTTCCTTCATGAGCAACTACATATTTAATAAGAAGTTTAATGTTGATCTGTAATAAATAACTTAACATTAAAAAAGTTTTTTTATAATAACTTTATATTCAGATATTAGAATTTTGACAGCATTCTTAATCTTTCATTTTTCTATTGTTATTTAGAAAGCGAGTTTTAATTAATGATCATTGAAAAGGACAGAATTTAAATTCTTAGCCTAAATAAAACGTTTTTTCTATACAAGTCGGCTATATTTAAAACCATCGATTTTGATTTTTCAAATTTTGACTTCGGATTCGTAATCAGCGAGCTCAAAAATTTCCGGGTACTGAGTTTCATCCAAATTGAAAAACGCTTTCGACTTTTGACCAGCTTTTTGGGATTTGGCCGCACTGTGCAGCGTGGGGCGTGATCTCTCCCTCTCGCCCATAGTGGCAGCGATGGTCGGGGGGGAAGAGAATGGCGGGCCATGGCCAAATTTTGTGGCACGGTCATGGCCGCCAAAGAGGAGGCCGAAAGGATCCGGCGCGGGAAACGACTCGCGCCGGATCAGGCCGATAATGCAGACGGGGGTGCGTTCGTGCGACCGCGAGGACTGCCTCGCGGGTAGACGGAGGCCCCCCGATCCCGCACCCCAACTTGGGGATGCGAGATAGTAGCAGTAATAGGGGGAGCGGGTGGAGGAGAACGCGTTCTCCTCCCTAAGGTTACACACCCCACCCCCTACTCTCCTTCCTCTCCCGGGGAGAGAAATCGGAGCCGAGAGGGGCAGCT
This sequence comes from Temnothorax rugatulus, assembly GCA_035220575.1. Lineage (NCBI taxonomy): Eukaryota > Metazoa > Arthropoda > Insecta > Hymenoptera > Formicidae > Temnothorax > Temnothorax rugatulus. The sequence goes on along the minus strand of JASTWL010001626.1, from coordinate 26,993 downwards.
CCGGGGGATGAGACCAGTCTTACCCCCCCCCCCCCCCGGAGCCGGGTATTCGTCCAACCGACGAACGGGCGAGCCCAATCGGTAGCAGTCCCTGGCTTTAGACAGAAGACTGCTGGCACACGAAGTGCCTGATCACGGTCCGCGAGAGAGGAATGGTGAGCGAGTTTCCCCCCTCGTCGGAGGGGGGGGGGGGGTTTGGTCTCGAGCCATGCCCTCTCGCGGACGGTGGGGGCCGGGATCCGAGCGGGGGTTCTCGGGTCCCGACCACAGCCTCCATCAACACCTAAGGAGACGCGGCGGCTGGGGGCTACGCCTTCGGGGGAGGGAAGGTGCGCAGTCAGCGCAGGGCGGTGGGCGCCCGGAAGTCATGATTAAGTTCGTTCCCGGGGCATCCACCACAACGCCAGATCGGGCCACTCGCGGGGGTTTTAGTGGGTAGGCTGCGCGCGTGTGCTAATTGGCATACGCGCGTAGAATCCCACACTCCCCTCGTCCTCTTTCTGGAGGCGAGGGGGTCTTCCCCTTCGGGGGCTACTGGGCAAACCAGGCTCTTTACGGGCCTGGGATCCCAGTAGTTGAAGATTTCCCCTGCGTTAACAAAAAGAGGCTTAATTACAATATTAAGCCTAGATTTTGTAAATATAGATACTGCAAATTACCTAGACTAGGTATTGGTTAGATATATAGTTTATAAAAACTGTAATAAAAGTTATATGTAGCTTGATAAACAAAATTCGTATACACTAATTTTTTTATTGTATTAAAAGTATAAATTAATTTTATATAGCATATAATCAAATGGAATATGGATATATTATTAAAAAATATATTTAATTATATTTCTTATTTTATATAAAAACAATGTCACTCAATTAGACAATAAGTTTTACTAGAACAAAAATATTTGTTAAAATATAATCTAATCTAAAACGTCGCTTAATGTTAATTCGCAGGGGGGGGCGGAACCTCCCTCTCGTAGTGGACCGCCTTGGTGCGGCGAGAGGGCTCCCCGTTCGGATCCGGCGGGTCATGTCCGGTGGCTTCTGTTGGTAGAAGTCACTGTGGTGACCCGTTGGTGAGGTGCGGGGTCTAAGAGTCCACCCTTCCTGCCGCCGGTCTAAGAATCGGAGTGGCGGGAAGAATGGGAGCCCGGCGACTGCCTCAGGGACTGGCCTTCGGGTCGGTCCCAATCGCCGGTAGGGGAAGGCGACCCTGACTTCAAACGCCCGGTCGGCCGGGATCGTTAAGGAGATTTTGGTTCTCCCACCGGCCACCAGGATGGGGTGGGCCTTCCTCCATCCATTGCACGCCGGTGCTCCGGCAGGATGGGGGACAATCTCACGACCATTGCACGCCGGTGCTCCGGCGGGTTGTGGGATTGCGGGCCCACCGGGGGCTGCCCGGGCCGCTCGGAAATGATCCGAGGTCGGGGCCGGGTAGCCCTGGGAGGGAGGACCCACCGGGCCGCCCGGACGTTTCCGGGTTAGGGCCGATGTCGTCCTGCCGCCGGACGTAAGGGCCGGCGGCTCGTATGGTAGTCTGTCGGTGGCGTCTGCTGGGGGGGGGGGGTCCTGTGCTTTGTCCCTCTGCGGGCGGCGGGAGACCGGGGTCGAGCTGCTCGGCCGGTTCTCTGGCTTGGCCCGCTGGGGGGGGGGGGGGGCGTGGTCGGGCTCCCCCGGTTTGGCGTCGGTCGGCGGGCGGTGCTCCCAGGAGTCGGGGGCGGCCGCCGGAGATTCCGGTGGGCGTTCCCGACACGGGTTTGGCGAACCCGGGGATACCCGAGCTCGAGCAGGCTGGGCTCGTGAGGCTAGAAAGCCAACCAGCCTAGGAGAAGGGAAACTCCGAAATTAAACCAATTTTCAACAATATGAAAAATGCAAACCTCGATTCAGAAGGGCCTACCGTCCCAGGGTGTTTGGACACCCAGAGACCGGCCGGCGGCGTGGGGGGGGGGGAGTACCGTCCCGGCTACCCCCATGTTGTCATCGAACGACGTGCTGCCCGGTGAGTTGACAGCGAGCTCACCCGGCAAATTGGCTATCGTTGCCAATAAAGGGAGTAACGCTAGCGTCTCTAAGAGGCCTCCAAGAAAACTTGGGGGTCAGAAGAGCGTTAGAGAGAGGAGCGCCCAAAGAGTATCTTAGGGGGCCAATGCCTCCGGATCTCTGAAGATGAACCTCTTCGTGAAAATCGTACGGGCTGGAGAGGGCGCCACCACCGCCGCCGCTCTTCTTAAAAGAAATTGGAAGAGGATAAGGTCCTACAAAGAAGCAAGGATTTCCTACAGAGAATCCAGAGAACCGAGTCCAAAGACTCCCTTGATAATGCCGAGTCCATTGCGATGGACTCGGATCAAGAAATGGAGGAGGAAGTTGACGTGACTAACAACGTCAACTCTGAGCCAGCAGCCCCCGCGTCAAAGATCCCTAGGAGAAGAGAAACAAGGAATAGACCGGTGACAACCGGCAACTGTGAGGTAGAGAAGGCGGAGCGAGCCAGGAGAGAGCGCGAACTAGAGGAGCAGAGGCTGAGGGATTTAGACGACCCCTCTGTGGATGCCAACCTCAGCAAGAACAGGAAAATTAAGGAGAAGGAAAAGCTCGAGGAGCTTAAATTCGCTTCGACAGTCGACCTCCCTAATAGGATCATCGATGCCGTCAGAGTAGTTAATAAGATCTGTACCACGGCTCACAGCCTAAAAGGCACGGACAAGTGACATTTAAATGAGGCCGCAGCTACAATTACAGCGGCTATCGCTCATTTGGTAGGTAGGACGGAGCTGGACTCCAGAACTGCCAATGAGGTAATGCTTGAACTGCGAGCCGATATCGATAAGCTCAAGGAGGAGAATACAAGACTCCGAAAGCAGATGAGGGAGATCCTGGCCCAGCATAGGGTCGCCCTAGAGGAGTCCGTCGCCATGGACGCGGACTCGTACGGCCCGCGTCCTGATTCAAGGAGAATGGGTTTAAGGGCTAGGAAGAAAACAACCAGGAAAAATACCGTTTCAGATTCGTCTGATGGAGAAGGAACGATCGCTGATGACGAAGAGCGCGAAAAAGCAGCGACCGAAGCGAAGCGTCGTAAGATGCTAGAAGAGATGAAGAGGGATGGACTGCCTCCGGTCTACAGACCATCCCTTGAAGGAACAGGCCCTACCCTACTGGAGGAGGCTGTTCCTCCCAGTGGTCAGACTGGGGAAAACCAGGGAATGGAGGATAGAGTCCTGAGGGCCCTCTCCAGTCAAATGAGGGGCATGTTCAAAGAGCTCCCGGGAAAAAATGGAGGAGATCTGACCATGTCTGATTTGATAAATGAGATACAACGAGATCTGAAATTCAAGTAAAGTCAGATCTGATTGGATACAATTTTATCTCGCCAGATCTGCATGGCCATATCTGATCACATGCAGCCAGATATGCTGAACTGTAATCCGATCTCACCAGATCTGATCATTGCTGCTGTTCGATATTGAATCGCAGATCCAATCGGATCTCTTCTGATCTAATCGGACATTATCTGATTGCTTCAGATCTCCTGAAGTACGAGCAGACATTACGCCTCAGATCTTGTCGGATCTGAGCAGACCTAGCCAGACATATCTTGATCTCACCAGATAAGACCAATCTTGGCTTACAAAGTTGTGTTGCTGATCCAATCAGATCTCTTCCGATCTTGCCGGACCTGAGCAGATCTCGTCAGTATAGAACTTATAAAAATTTCGTTCTCAAATCGTCCATTATTAATTTTTACACCCAATGTTGGACATTATATCAAATATAATATTAACTCTGTAAAGGGGAAGCTTAAATGATTTTTGGTCAAAATATCAATTGATTTTTATATTAAAAATAGTTTTCTCAATTTTGAAACATTAACATATATAATGAATATAGTCTCTGCCAATTTGATAATAATTGTTAATTTCGACACCATATTTAGAATTTATTATAAATATTCCATTAAAAAAGTACCATGCAAAATTAATTAATAATAGGTAAATATAAAAGATTAATGTATATATGTATATATAAAACATAAATCTTTTAAATTATTTTGCAAACATACCTTATAATTTAAACTGATAAAATAATATAATCACATATAAACTTATATAGTCATATAAGATTTATATATGATCAGATCATAATGTTGCATCTCAAAGTATGTGATAGATGGCATCCGACGGAATCTGATTCTCGTATTTAAAATTTGATGAACAGTGGTATAAGAACGGTATCAGACACGGCAGTGTCGTGCTAAGTTGCGCCAAGTTATGTAAATCGTGGAACGGCACAACTTTTGTATCGTGGAGTCCATTTTTATAATAAAGTGGCACATTTAAAAAATAACATTTGAAAACAACAATTTTCTGCAGTGGATGGACACCGGATCGGATCAGATCTACTTATGTCTGATTGGATCTGAGCAGATATAATAGATTATTCTCGTTACATATCTGACTCTGTCCGCTAGGATCGAATCAGATCTACTCATGTCTGATTGGATCTGATCAGATAGGGCCAATATTTTGATCAAATCAGATCTGAGTGGATCGGATCTGATGAGATCTGCTCAAGTCTGTTCAGATCTCTTCCATTTTTTCCTGGGCTGGCCGCTAGGACTGGGGTAGTGCAGCAAAAACGTTCGGTGGGTGACACCTTCTGGAGCAAGACGCTCTGCCTCGAGACCAAAACCCAAACCGGGAAAGGGAAAGGCACCAGTAGCTCCTAACAAGAAGGACAAGGCAACGCCTAAGAGCACTGCCGTTAAAAAAGTGGAAACTGGTGGCAAAGGTAAAGCCAAGTTGACGAGCATAGCTCCTGCCCTTGTGTACACGGCGTCCTCCTTAAATGCCGCCACTAGTAAAATTGCCCCCGCTCCTGTCTTAGCTAAGGGTGCTGCTGCTGCAGTGGCCAAGGCCGACTCCTGGACCGCTGTGGTCAAACGCGGGAGAACGGGACGCGGGAGTAATAATAATAAGTTGGAGTCTGGCAAGGCTGCCAAAGGTGGCGACACCTCTTCCGTCCCGAAGAGCAGTTCCGCCAGGGTTACGCCGAAGAAACTAGATAAGCCAGTAGTGGCTGGGAAGGCTACAAAAGCCGGTAGGAAGCGATTACCGCGGTCTGCCGCTATATCACTCATCAGCTTGGAGGGAGAATACGACTCCTTGATGAGGGAAGCTACTCAAAAGATTTCCCTCAAGGAGTTGGGTATTAATGGGGGTCTTAAACCCAGAAGGGCCCAGACAGGGGCCTTGTTGATTGAGGTCCCGGGCAAAGATGGGGAAGCCAAGGCCGATATGCTGGCTGAACGGTTGGCTGCCCTCTTTGCGGGACGACAGGGGGTAAGGGTGGCCAGACCCTGTAAGACTGGGGAGATAAGGGTTCTGGATCTGATTGATTCAGTCTCAGAGAAGGAGTTATCCGCTGCAGTGGCCGAGGCTGGTGGTTGCCAGTCCGGGCAGATCCAGGTGGGCGAACCACGCAGGGGGCCTAACGGCTTCCGCACCGCCTGGGTAAAATGCCCCCTGGCGGCAGTGAACAACATCCTGAGGAAAGGGAACCACATTCAAATTGGATGGTTTAATGCTCGTGTACAGGCGCTCGAATCAATGCCCCTCCAATGTTATGGGTGTTTGGAGGGAGGCCACATTTGGGCGCAGTGCACGAGCGAGGTAGATCGCAGCTCTCGTTGCTATCGGTGTGGCGAGGATGGCCACATGGCACGGGACTGCGAGGCTGCCATGAGGTGCCCAATAGCCGCGGACCTCAAAAAGCCTGCGAACCACCGCGTAGGTGGGAAGGCTTGTCTCTACGCAAAAAAAGAGGACCAAGCCAGGGAAGGCGCCTAAATCCAAGCCCAAGTCTTCGAACAGGAACGAGAAGACAGAGATGGAAGTGGACCTCTGAGTCCCCCCCACTACTATCCTGCGTAACAAGGGTAGAGAATGTCCATGGATGTCCATAAGAGGGTTCCCATTAAGAGGACCGCCTCGTACGCTACCGCAGGAAGCGAGGACATCCAGGACATCGACACGAGACCTAAGGCTCAAAGAAGGAGGAGGGAGCGGAGAACCGGCACGACAACCGGAACAAGAGCTGCAATCAAGGGACCAGCAGCCAGCTCACGAAGAGTCGCCCAATGTCCACATGGTTGGGCAACAGCCCGAAGATAAAGGGCTGGACGAGACAGATGGACCACGAACGACAGCCTTGCCGGATGAGAGGCAAGAGACAGAGAAGGAGGTGGAGGCTTCCAAACCTGATCATAGTTAATGGCCCTAAAAATCCTCCAGGCCAATTTGAATCACTGCCGCGCTTCGCAGGACGTGTTCCTGCACACAATGGCGGAGCGCGGCAGTGGCCTGGGGGTGGCTGCCGAGCCGTATGGTGCCACCCGGTCACCCTTGCTGGGCGGTTGACCGGTGCGGTTGGTAGCCATAACGTGGAGAATGACGGAAGAACCCGTCCCCCTGCTCGCGTCTTGAGACGGAGGACGGGTTCGTAGCTGTCAAATGGGACCACGTCGCGGTGTGTGGGGGTCTATATCTCCCCCAACACGGGCGTGGCCCAGTTCGAAGAATGTCTCGACGACATCAGAGACTGCCTCAGCAGGATCCGACCGGAAATCCCTACGGTGGTGGCCGGGGACTTCAATGCCAAATCGGCCTTTGGGGGGTCCCCGGTCACCGACAGGAAAGGTCGGATCCTGGAGGATTGAGCGGCGGCGCCGGACTGACAATTGTCAATTCCGGCAATGTCTTAGACATGCGTGCGGCACAGGGGGGGGGGGTCAATAGTCGACCTACGTGGGCTAACCCCCCCGCCGCACGCCGTATCAGGGGATGGAGGGTGGCCGTGAGATTGAGACACTTCGGACCATCGGTTCATCGAAATGTCCCTCCCGGTCACCCCCCCCCCCCCGCCCTGAGGTCCGGGCCCGTCGCCGGGAAGCTAACCTACGCATCCGCGAGATGGGCGCTGAGACGGATAGACCCTGATCTCTTCAGGGCGAACATCCGCACTTCGTTGTGAGTGGACGACACCTCTTGCGTGCCGGAGGAGGTGGACGAGAATGCGGCCTGGATCGGGGAGATTATGACAAGTGCGTGTGACGCGGGGATGCCCCGGTACGGCCCCACCCAGGGAAGGCGGGCGTATTGGTGGACGGAGGAGATCGCCGAACTAAGCAGGGCGCTCCTCCGTCCACGCCAGACGCCTATGCTGCGCGCCATGACGCCACCGAATGACCTCGAAGTCGTCTTGAGGATGCGTGGAGAGGGGATAACCGCTCCGCCAGGCGGGCCCTCTCCCGGGCAAATAAAAGCGGCCAAGGCCCTCGGCCTGGAAGGAATTGCTCCGGGAACTGGACCCTGGAAGCCCACTGGGGGCGCCCATATCAGATAGTCTTAGACAAGTTGAGGCCTTGGGCGCCCCCTGTGACGGAAACCATGGATCCCGGGTTCCTTGAACGGTGGTCGATACCCTCTTCCCCGACGATCCGGGGGAGAGGGCGAGCGGAGGTTCCCGCTCCACCGTTGTGGAGTGGGACGAGGAGCTCGGGGTCACCATGGAGGAAATGCGTGCAGCCGTTAAAGGAAGGCTGGAAAGGCTCCCGACCGGATGGGATCCCCGGAAAAGCGTAGTCCTTGGCCACGGGGGAGATGGCCGAGCGCTTGAGAGATCTTTACTCCAAGTGTCTCAAGGGAGGTCGTTTCCCCCCGAGCCTGGAAGACGGCGCGGTTGGTCCTCCTCCCGAAGGCAGGGAAGCCCGCGGACCAGCCTTCGAGTTACAGGCCAATCTGCTTGCTGGACGAAGGGCAAACTTTTCGAAAGGATAATCGCCAATAAACTCGTCCAGCACCTGTCCCGGACTGGTCCGGATCTATCGCCGGATCAGTATGGCTTCCGAGAGGGCAAATCTACGGTCGACGCAATCTTGCGTATCCGTGCCCTCTCGGAAGCCGCGATGGAAGCCGGCAGGGTGTTGTTAGGTACGTCGTTCGATGTACGGAACGCGTTTAACACCCTGCCGTGGCCGGCTATCAGAGATGCTCTAGTGCATCACGGTGTTCCTGACTACCTGATAGCCGTGCTATATGATTATCTCCGGGACAGGAGATTGGCCTACACCGATCGTGACGATGTTGTGGAAGGTCAGGCTGGTCGTGCGGGGGGTTCCGCAGGGATCGGTCCTAGGACCACTCCTGTGGAACCTGGGTTACGACCCCGTCCTGCGCGCCGCCCTCTTCCCGGGATGTTGGCTAAACGGTTTGCCGACGATACATTCCTGAGGGTCGAGGGCGACAACTGGGAGGAGGCCGTACGCCTTACGAACGTCGCGGTGGCCAAGGTGGTGGCTGAAATCGCAAGGGTGGGCCTTGGGGTGGCTCCCCAAAAAACCCAAGCGGTTTTTTTCTATGACCGCTCAATGGGGAGGCCGCCCAGGGCCCACATAATGGTGGAGGGAACTCGAGTCCCCGTAGAGGCCAGTATGAAAGTATTGGGCCTCTGGTTGGATGGCTAAGGACCTAAGATTTATGCTTTGCGCATAATCGCATAATTTGTAAAAACCTATTGAAACAAACTCTTTTCACTATTCTAAGTGTTGGGACACCAGTAGAACCCGATTATTTATGCGCACAATAACGCATAATTTAGACCTTTCGCAGCATAATGTCATTTTCCCGCATAATTTCGCATAATGTTGCCAAAACACCGTATTTTCATTATAACATATCATAATTTCACGAGTTTAATCACAGTTAATCGATATACATTCAAATTTTGCGCTGTGAACCTATTGGGTGCATCCAGGAGTACCACCGTGAGCGCTCAGTGAGCGGCGGTGCTCCTGGATGCACCCATTGGTGGGCTTTTCGGTAGAAAACGGAGGGATCTCGTAACGGTCGTAACATATTAAAAAGGCGCGACGTATATTGTGCCAATTCGTGTCTTCTGGAGAGTGCGAAGTAACATCAAAAAATAGGGAGGCCAAAAACAAGAAATATAAATGTAACTCAAAGAGCAGAGAAATTCGATAAAGAGGGGATATATGTGTTTAACCGCAAAAAGAAAATAATGATGTGCCGATGGTGCAATGTGAGGGTTTCTTGGGAAAGAAGAAGTACAGTGGTGAATACTTGTGAATCTGAGGGACATAAGTCAAAAAAGGCTAAAGCGTTAGCAGCCGAAAACACAAATCACATGAAGAGACAGATATCTGTTGATGATGCATTAGATAAAGCAAAAAAGGCAAAGGCCGAGAAAGAAGAATTTATTTGTGATACAGTCAATACATTTCTAAAAGCCAATATCCCGCTTGAAAAGCTAGATAATGAAGATCTGAGGAAATGGACAAATAAGTATATTAAAGGTAAGGTGGCACCAATTAAATCATTTATGAAGTGTCAGTTTGTTACTTAATTGTGATTATTTGATTAAGATTATTCAACCTAATTTTCTTTGTTAATTAATAAGTATCATAGTCATAGATTGATACAATGAAACAGCTGCCTAGAAAACTGAAACTTGTTTTCTTTATTTTAGGTGCTGGGGATTTGCCGTCTGCTACTAGGATCAGACAATATTATATTCCCAAACTCATAGAAGACAATGATAAAAATATCAAAAAGGCTGTGAAGGATAAGAAAATTATTTTACACTGTGATGAATCCACTGACAGGACTGGAAAAGCTGTTTTTGTTACTCTCTTTAAATTACTTCCTTCGGATTCCAGAGGAACATGTCAACTGATTGTTGCTGGTGCAACAGTGCTCAGTCAAGTGACAGGAGAACAGACTTCAAAGACAATTATTCTGGTAATTGTCCTTAATGTATCTTTTTAAACCTATCAATTCAGTTCATACTTCTTTCCAATACTTCTTCTTGCTGCATTCTTAAGCTTTCCCTCTATTTTATTTTCTAGTTCCTTTTCTCTCAAGACATTTCTCTCTCTTTCAGTACGCAATTCTTCTTTTAGCTGTTACACTGGAAGTAGATTATTATTTTCATATAAGAATATATGAGAAAGTTTGTGGATATTTTATAGTTTTCCTCAGCCTTTCTTTAATTTTTATTTGTTGTATGACTGTATGAGTGTACGACATACTATAAATTCATAAATATATTAATATCATAATTGTCTGGTCCTCTGTTTTAGCTTTTAAATAAGTATGGTGTCCAATATGGAAATGTTTTTGGCATATCTGCAGACAGCGCACCATATATGAACAAGTGTATTCGCCTTCTTAAGGAATTAGTGAACCCAGATCTCATTCATATACAATGCTGGGATCATAAATTGGACAAAATAACACAAATTTTTCCAACTAAGTTTCAACGCCTGAATGAATGTGTTTCTAAATGTAAGAAACTTTTGAAAAATACAAGGAAGAGGAAGCACAATTATTTCAAGTTCTTGGAATCCAAATATAAGGAGTCAAAAAAGAAAACTCCTAAGTTGTTCCCTTTGCCTGTACTCACACGATGGGGGTCCTGGAAGATTTCATCCGATTATCTGGAAGTTTATGTTGAAGATGTGGTAGAGTACGCAAAATCTTTGTCTGATGATAGTGATGCTGTGAAGTCAATTAAGTATTTCAAAGCACTGACTCCTGAAGATGTGCTTATAATAGCAGCAGAGGCAACTTTCGTAAGGGAACATGGTACATGTGTGTACGAAACTCTCCGTCTCTTTGAAGGGAATAAGTATTCTCTTGCCCACAAGCTTTACCCTAAGTTAAGGGAGCTGTTAAATGTGTACAGCATTATGAAAAATTCAAATGATATCGAGCAGACTGTTGGTGAAGCCACAAAGAAGGCACTGAACTTATTGTCCCGGCAGAAGAGGAGAAATGTCCTGGATAGAATCTCTGTAGTTTCCTCAAATTGTTTTAAACGATTGCAAACCTTGATTGCAGAAGATACAGCAAAAGAATTCTTTGAAGGAGTTGAAACTCTTTTTCATCCACCTAAAGTCATGTCCCTGCACTGTCATGATGTTATATTTGAATCAGTTATTAAAGAAGCCAAAGCTATCATTCCCATCTTTCGAGACATTCCCTTGTCGCAGTTTCTTGTTATGTATGCTATATTTACAGATGAAATGAAAGACGCCCTTACACGGTGCGATTCAAATAAAGTTGATCTTGTTACTGAAGTGCTTTATGGGATGCCGACCACAAATTTTACCTTTGCTTTACAGTGTTTGCAAGTTATACATTGTTCAGTGTCAAATGTTGATGCAGATAGAGCTTTCTCTGCGTACTCTGATATTGTAACCCCCAAGAGATGTAATCTCAAGGCTGAGAATGCCGAAATTATGTTGTCACTTTATTTTGGGGATGATCTAAATTAATAATTAATAAGGATAGTTTTTTATTTATTTTATGGGAAAAACCCAACCAAAGTTACTGCCTAAACCAAAGTTAAAAGCCTAAAGAATATTTTATATGATTGTAATAATATGCTATCACTAGTCCTTTTAAATGTGATTTATTGTTTTTCTATTTTAAGGTTTTTAACAAGCTTATGCAAACATAGCATAACATTATTGTTTCTTTTGTGTCAAGAGCAGACATAAAAAAATTTTGAATATACTGAATTCTGGTCAACACTTCTGTACCTTTATTTTTCTAGTTAAGTTACTAGGTATTGCTTGTGTTGTATCTCAAGAGATACTTTTAGTTTATTTTATGTTCTTCATTAATTAAATTTATAATAATTATAACTCAAGTTAGATAACTGTTCCATGCATATTTCATACTTAAATTTAATTTTTTAAATTTAATAAACTGCCTCTATAGATGGATTATTGTATCTGTATTTTGATTTCTTATTTCCCTCGACCCTCAGTGTACTAATTAAACTCCATCTCTACTGCTAGACAGTGGTTTGTCCCAAAGCAATAATGGTATTAAAGTACATACTAAGAAACAAGATCATACACATCAAAATTCAGCTTATTTTAGACCGCATAATTTTGCATAATTTCAATAAAATTTCAAGCATAATCAGGCATTTTTAAATGCATAAATCTTAGGTCCTTATGGATGGCACTTGGAGCTTTGGCGAGCACTTTGCTCGCCTAGCTCCCAGAGCGCTCGGCGTGACGAATTCTGGCGAACTCGCCAGAATCATGCCGAACCTGGAAGGGGCGAGCGGTCGTGCTCGCCGGCTTTACGCCGAGACCCTGCACGCCGTGACACTATACGGCGCCCTCGTCTTGGCGCCCGCGGTGGGGGGCTCCGCGCGCATTAAGGCACAATTGTGTCGAATCCAGCGCGCGGTAGCCCTGAGGGTGTCACGTGCGTACCGCACGGTCTCACACGCGGCGGCGACGCTCCTGGCCAGGATTCCCCCACTTGAGCTTGCGGCTCAGCAACGCGCCGAAGTGTATAGGCGCACTAAGGAGCTACAGGCTCGGGGGACGCCAATCCCGGACCGGGCGCGTCGAGCCATAAGGTTCCAAGAGAAGGCGATCCTAATTAGGAAGTGGCGAGATGAATACCTGCCCGCCGCCACATACGGCAGGAGGACCGTCGATGCCATCCAGCCCTGCCTAGAAGAGTGGCTAGGCAGTCGGGGACTAGGAGTATCATATCACACGACCCAGGTGCTGACCGGACACGGTTGTTTCGGTCGTACCTGGGTCAAATCGGGAAGGAAGCCACCTACCGTTGCCACCATTGCGACGAGGAGGAGGACACGGCGCAGCACACGCTGGAGGAGTGTCCAGCGTGGACTAGAACAGCGCTGTGTCCTCACAAGTGCTGTCGGAAACGATCTCTCCCTCCCGGCGGTCGTGGCGGCGACCGTTGAGAGGGCCAACAAATGGAGGGCATTCTCTACCTTTTGTGGTAGAGTAATGTTCCCTCAAAGAGGACGCGGAGCGGATCCGTCGCGGGGAGCGTCCTGCGGCGGACCCGTCCCAATAAAGATATATCCAGCGGGCCACCACTAGGCCCAGCTGGCCTCCCCACAACATACATGGGGAGAGTTGCCGCATACATGGGGGCGGCACGAGTAGTACCGCACCTCCGGCCCTTCCTCCCTCCGACGAGGGGGGGGAGGCCCAGAGGATGGGAGGTTTGGCACTCTGGCTGGGGTTCCAGGTGTCGAACCATACTTCCCACAACACTGGGAGGGGTGGCGGGGTGGGTGGTGTCTACACTCCGCCACACACAAACACAAAGATACGCCGACTCCACAAACGAGTCACTGAGCCTAAAGGCTCGTGGAGGAAGCCCAATTAGGTCTAAGCGCCAGGGGGTGTCCTGGATGCAATAATAACTGTTCCCAGGCACCCCTCCCCCCATAACGGCACAGCGCTGGACACTCTTGGAGTTTTAGCCGGTAAAAATCCGGCACTCCCCTTACTCCTCTCCCAGGAGGGCGAGGGGGTCTTCCCCCTCCGCCACCAGAGGGGGCTATTGGGCAAACCGGGCCTTGGCCTGGGATCCCAATAGTAGAAGATTTCTCCACGTAAAAAAAAGGGGGGGAACCTACTGTCTCCACGCATACACTTTTCGCGCGAAACGAGATGCCACATGGGTTCGTGGCGTGCTTTACGAGCTCGTTTAAGTAGAAATGGTATTAAACAATATAAGTTAGTCGATCATTTGTGTGAATATTTGTGGCGATATACAATAAAAAGAATTGGAGGAGACCCAGTTCGGTAGCGACATTTTGATACTAAATTCTACACAGCCTAGTGTACACTAGACTTGTATACTACACGTTTGAATAATAATAACACGTCAAACAAAGAGAGTAGTATGAAAAGAAATGTTGTGAGTGAAAGGTGGGAGGGCAGGTGTTAGAGTTGCGTAGAGATCACTGCTAATTCTGTGTATATTATTATACTATGTAATAGATTATATATAAATTGATATCTCGAAAACTATGTATCGTAGCACATTGTGGTTTGCGGCATTCTTTTTCTCAGCGAAAGATCAATCAAATACACCTATCAAATTGAGGGGCCCCGGAAATAACATTCTTGCCGAGGGTTTCGATCTGAGGCTCACGCGGAAGGATCTCTACACGCTGGCCGACTTAAATTGACTGAACGATGAAGTAATAAACTTCTATATGAATCTGTTGATCGCTAGAGGCACATCTTCCGACACGTATCCAAAAGTACATGCAATGAACACGTTCTTTTATCCGAAACTTCTCTCGAGCGGTCACTCGTCTCTGAAGCGATGGACCAGTAAAGTTGACACTATTCGCACAGGAAATCTTTTAGTTGTACCTATACATCTGAACGTTCACTAGTGTATATCGATAGTAGATTTCCGCGATAAATCGATTGTATATTGTGACAGTATGGATGGCGATATTCCGAAAAGTCTGGCGGCGCTAAAACAATATATCCAGGAGGAGAATCTGGGCAAGAAAAAACATCCTTACGATATGAGTAATTGGAAATTTTAGTCCGCCAAAAACATTCTACAACAGATGAACGGTAGCGATTGTGGCGTGTTCTCTTGTATGTTTGCTGAGTATGTCTGCGCAAACAAAATATTACATTTACGCAGGACGACATGCCGCATTTTAGAAAGAAAATGTATTTAAAAAAATAATAAATAGAAAACTTTTATAAAAAATATACAATAAAAAAATATTTCAAATATAAAATACAAAAATATGTAATTAATATTCCATCCATTAGTATAATACATACGTTACATTACATACATACATACATACGTACATACATGCATACATACATACATACGTACATACATACGTACATATATACATACATACATATATACATACATATATACTGTGACGTTGCGGCTCGCCGCACCGTCGCGGCGCCCTGCCGCGTCACAAGGCGCGAAATTTTGCGCCACGGACGGACCAGGGAGGCAACGACGAGATCTCCAGGGGGCGTATTTAACGCGTTTCCGCATTCTGATTACTTCTTTTTCTTTTATGTAATGTAATACGCGCGGCACCTCACCCCACGCCACGGCAACTCTTCGAGGGAGTAATCGGCGAGAGAAACCAAGGACGATGGACGACCGAGGAGGGGTGGCAAAAACGGAAGCAGCAGAGATCATCGGGCTGGCGAGAGCAACGCGCAGGCGTGCGGCATGGAGGCAGCGACGGACGAGCCGCCGATAGCGGGGCCCCAGGCGCCTGGGTAAAAAACCCGGCTACAGCGAAGGATCTCCAAGCAACATCGACCTACGGGGTGGCTGGCCACCGCCCCAGGGTCAAACCGGAGGCCAACCGGCACAAGCCAAGTTCCGTCCGCCGCCAGGGAAGAAATTGAGGAGCCGCTACGCCGCCGAGGGACCGTTGCGCGCCCCCGAAGGATCCCCTTGCGACGATCCTGCGTTGGTATCGTGCGAGCTTGCAAGCTCGCTTCCGATTGGTCCGCGCGCCCCGAGAGGGGCGACCGCATCGATCTCGTTATCGAGCGAGAATTCGGCGACACTCTCTGGTCGTCCGTCGGCGAGATCACCCGTTTTGTAAAGTACGCGATAGCCACCCCGAGTCGGGGATATCGAATTTCTTGTCGGATCGAGGACCGTTGGTCGAAGGTGACGGCGAGAAACCAGGAGGAGGCGTATCGTCGGTGAGGTTGCCCGTTATTCTCTCAATGTAAAGCCACGACACCGCCCCCCGGTGCACGCTCTCGCTCGGGATAACGCATGTGAGATCGAGTGTAATTTCGCGATCGATAACGAGAGTGAAGGGCCTCGGGATGGTCTCGTGGCCCCGGAACCGTGGTACAAGCGTGGTGGCGAAACCCCTGGAGATCGCGACAGACGCGTTAGTGAATTCGATATCGCGAGTATATCGCGTCGTCCTCGCGACCTTGGTGTACGGCCGCATACGGGCCGGTACTTCGCAAATTGCGTTACCGTTTCTTCGCGTCGGGAAATTCTTGTGTTCTAGCGTCGGTTTTAGCGTATCGATTGTGTTCGAATTCCGGTATTACGAGTGGATAATTGCGTCGAGCTCCCATCGGTGTCGATGGAGTAATTGCGTTAGATTGGCTCTCGCGTTGAGAAGCTTTCGTTCACAAGTCCCTCGCGTTCGGTGGTACTTGCGTTACGTCCTATGGCGTCCCGCCCCTACTTGCGATACCCTCGAAGTTTGCGTTAGAGATAGTATTCCCTGTATTGTCACAATCTCGGCGCCTCCTGTGTTGCGCCCATTTAGAAAATTCTCGCATAGATTAAGATAGCCTGGCGATAGAATTCTCGTACGGGCGTGGTGTTCACGCGCATCGAGCGTGATGCATCCCCATTTCGCGACCTTTTCCGTTAACTTTCGCATCTCGCGCTACCATTATTATTAAGAGTTGGAGAACTGCGCTTTCCGTGCGCCTACAATAAGCTTTGAGGACCGCGTTAAAACCTTTTCTGTTGAATAAATCCAGACGTCCCGCCGCCGGCTATTCTTGATTGGTTATTGGCTTTATTTTGTGTTTGATCGAAGCCGGATGGATAAACGTTGTTATCTTCTCGACAACCAGCACTCAATAAATGTTATTTTCTTTGTTATCGGACTGAGTTACAAATTTACGTGTCACCCCGCCGGATATCGCGCTGCCCTTCATTAACCCCGCCCGTGATTAGGTCAAGCTAGCCGATTCCACGCACCTCCACACCCTTCGTTTTGCGTCTCGTTTAGGTTTTCGCGATTTCGTGGACGCGAATGTACGCGTCTGGCGCCCAACATTCGGAACATTTCGTGGAGTATCGGAGGTGCGAGGAAACCACTGGAGAGGCCTACCATCCCGCTCTCCTAAGTCCTTTTGATCCGGCACACGTCCCGGAGCGGTCCGGGAGTGCAAAAAGTCGTGACAATACATATATACATACATGTATACATACATATATTATATTACATACATAAATTATATTACATACATTGCATACTTTGCATACATTAATCTTCATGTTTAATAGCTATCATTCATTTCACGCGGGCACTTGGCAAGAGGCGTTTTCTGCCATATGGCACAATCACCTTTACTGTTCCTAGGTCAATCCTTCTGCACAACTTCTTGAGTTTATCGCAAAACGCCTCTAAGTCCTCAGCGTTCATGTTACGACATCTCTTTGGAATTTTCATCGGAACTCTACTTATATACCATTTCGATCTGTCACCGAAAGCTATTATTGTTCGTATCCACAGTTCTTCCCGCAGACATGGATTTCCGATCCCCCTTCGCAGAGGATACGTCGCCAGATTCCAGCGCGCGTCCTTCTTCAACGCGACTAAGACCATAAAAGTTCGGGGATAGAGGCAGTGCTGCGATTTTGAGCCCGCGCACGCCAGCGAATTTCCCCCTCCACTACGCACGCAGAGTGACGCTCGGTTTATCGGTGTGTCGGCAGCGCTCGGCAGTGCCGAGCGAGAGGGAGAATATCACTCCCTCCTTGTCGCTCTCACTTAGCTTGCGCGATCGACGATGTTTTTACGCTAGAAATGCTTTCTCGGTATCTCGGCGTGAATCTGAGTTGTCGGCACGATAATCAAAGAGCGATCTTTGGAATAATGTAGAGATGTAAAAATAATTAATAAACATAAAAAAATTGTAGTCAAAAAGTATGTTGATCATTCTTGCAGAAATTTTCATGTTTTGACCCTGACCTATACTCCTATTATTTTGACAATTCCTTTCCGAAAAAAATTCCGTAGAAGAGAAGACACGTATTTTTTTGTTTGACCTACAATTAATATTTCCGAGTGTAATATTTGTAAGAAATTGAATTTGTCGGTAACTGTTACTTTTAAGTTAATTAATATCTTGGAAATATTCAATTCTATATATACGTATGGGGTATTTTCGTTAATAAATATATTTATATAAATACTATATTTTATATATTTATTTATGTTGAATAACCTGATATATATGTATATACATATACATGTTTTTTAGGCTATCGAACTAAATAAGAAAGAAAACCTGAGAACTTGTGTCGCCAGTGAATAATTAAAAATTAGTAAAGGTATTATGATCGATCCAACTGGCCAAATTTTATTGATCACAAAAACATTTCGACCGCAGATTCCGGTCCTTTTCAAACGTATATACACTACTTACAAATATTAATTAGTCTGACATAATGCCCAAACTACGCCGATTCTAAAAACTAAACGACAAAAATTGAGCACTCTACAATAAATATAAATAAAAATCCATAAAAAATTACTAACGTGCTTCCTAATATCAGTTTTATGTTCTTTGATTCGAGTTTCGAGGTGTCTTTTTGTTTGTCCTATATATGTAGCATTACAGTCTAGGCAGTCAATTTTATAAACCAATTCAATTTGTTTCATGTAATCCAGCCTATCCTTACCCTTTCTAATGATGTTATTAAGTTTTTTGGGAACAGTATAAGCGACGTCGAATCCGCGACTGCTTAAAATAGCACGAATTTAATTTTATACTATTTTAATTTTATATCTTAATTATTATACCATATTCACACTGACAACACACAAATCATGTAAGTTACTTAGATACTCTAATTTTATATTTCCTTTATTTTATTTAAGTTATCACAATATAAAAGTGTGGCGTATTCACGGTGCTCCTACATTGTTAGCTTGGCCTTGTAGTCATGTGATTCGGGAATGATTTCCCCAAATGTCGCGATATTGCCAGAGTGGGAACACGAGGGCAGAGGCAGTCCACGGCCGACGCTCCCGTGTAACGCTCGGGCGCGGTACGCATTGTAAGCAGGGCTAGTTCGCTTAATAATAAATCGTCATATAGCTCATCATACGGTCTTATTATATGACCCCGACCACCTCGCAAGACATGACAATTTTGGCGACGAGGTAATTCGAACTCAGTAATCGGGAGTGCAACAAAGAGAGTGGAAAAAGCGCGTTAGTCACGAACAAGTTTGTAGTCGGTAAAGTGCGTAATGTACATACGATAACGGCAAAACTCAAAAGTAACGTGAGACAGAATTACACAATTGTTGAAAACGGACGCGTAAAATAAACGCGTGTATACGAACAATGTGTAATGTATAGTTGGTGAACAAGGAAATCTCTAGAATATTTCGTTGCTTGAATGTCGTCGAAATCCAGTAGCGAAGAAGAGATAACAATTCATAATATTGACTACACAAGGACTTCGTGGATTCAAATTCTCACAAAGGCACAGCTAGCTAAATTATTGTCGGACCTGAACATCAAATTCGACAGTAACAGCGGTATCGAACAACTACGGAAACTTCTGAAATCGCACGTACACGACAAGCAGCGTAAACAAGAAACGGAACGCAACGAGACGCCTGAGAACGAAACAAACAGAGTCACCAAGACAATTCACACGATGTCAGAACACAAAGCAGCAAAGTTAGAGTTTGTACTAGGAAAAGATGACTGGGAAACATATACGGAACGATTGGAGCTATATTTCCTGGTAAATGATGTAAAGGCTGAAAAGCAAGCAGCAGTCTTGCTAACGAAAATAAACCCGGAAACGTATAACTTGGCAAGAGACTTATGTGCACCAGACAAACCAAGCACAAAAACGTATGCGCAACTAGTCGCGCTTATCAAAGGTCATTTAAACCCCAAACCTTCTGAGGCGATGGAAAGGTGTAAATTCCATCAGGCACAGCAAGCATCAACGGAATCGGTTGCAGATTTTGTTGCAAGATTAAAGCGACTTTCATTATATTGCAACTTCCCGAATGTAAACAATGCGGTACGAGATGAAATTGTGTGTGGCCTCAAGGATCATGCGACGAAGAAAGCTCTATTCCGAGAAGAAAACTTGACTTACGATACAGCATATAAAATTGCGACGCAAATGGAAACGGCAGAAAAGGACGCGACGACGACCGATAAACTGAATGTGTCAGCGATGCCAAGCACGAGTTCGGTACAATGGATGCAACAGTCACAGCAACGTCCTAAGAAGGGTACGCAAGGATTCTCACGAGGTAACAAACAGTACGCTAGAGGCTCGTCAAGGAGAAAATTTACGGACGACAGCCCGAACACTCAAAACTCGAATCAGCAAGTAATCACCTGTTATTGTTGCGGAAAAGACAATCACATGGCCAGAGATTGTTTTCAGCGATATCAGACATGCAGTGCCACAGGAAGGGACATCTTACAGTAATGTGCAGAACGAAGAAATCTGAGGTTGAACATCTTCAAGCAGCGTCAACCCAGGAAATTGAGAGGGGAGAAGAATCTTCAGAAGATTTCTTCTGACAAGAAGAAGATGACATCGGTAATAATCGGACAAGAGTCGGTAATGTAAACATTATGAATGATTGTAAGACTGCGGAACCGATGTACATAAATGTTATTGTAAACGGAATTGATGTAAGAATATAAATAGATACGGGAACTTATGTAACGATAATTTCGGAAAAAACGAAAAAGAGATATTTCCCTAGTATACGAATCGAAACGTTGAATATGCCCCTAAAAGCATACGGTAAAGTCCCACTTGAACATGTAGGTATTACGACGGGATTAGAGGTTCAGTTAGGCAAGCGAAAGGCAACGTTAAAAATTATAATAATGAAGGGATCGGAACCAACACTAATTGGGAGGCAATGGTTACAGGCCTTAGCACTGTGGCCATTACCTTTAAATGAATTAAGCAATACGTTGAGTTGCCATAAAATAGATTTGAGTAACGTTATTAAAGAATTTCCAAGCAAGTTTCCAAAGTTATTCGGTCCAGGAACGGGATTATATAATAAAGGTGTTTTAAAATTAGTATTGCGAGAGAATTCACCGAGAGCGCTTAAGGCAAGACATTTACCTTTCGCATTGACAGAAAAAGTTGAGAACGAGATAAATAGACTAGAGGCATTAGATCATTTGAAAAAAGTAGACGTTAGCGATTGGGCGACTCCAATCGTACCGGTAATCAAATCGGACGGAACAGCAAAAATTTGTGGAAATTTCAAGCTTACGGTAAACCCTTGCTTAGTAATGGATCGACATCCGTTGCCATTGATAGACGAAATCTTCTTAGCATTGCAAAACGGCGAGAAATTTTCACAGATAGATTTACAGCACGCATATATGCAAATTCCGGTAGACGAGAAAAGCCAAGATTACCTCACGATAATTACACATAAAGGATTGTATAAGTATACGAAAATGACAGAAGGCATTGCATCGGGGCCGGGAGACTTTCAGCGAAAAATAGAGCAATGTTTAGCGGGTATCGAAGGCGTTATACCATACCTTGACAACATATTTTGTACCGGTATTAACGACGAAAAGCACTCGCAAGCTCTTAACACGGTATTTACGCGACTGGAAGAGTCCTTTCAAAGTAAACAATAATAAATGTGATTTTTTCAAAGATCGACTTGACATTTCAGGATTCGTAATCGATAAAAATGGACTTCACAAGTCTAAAACGAAAGTCAAGACAATGGCTGACGCGCCGACCCCGAGAGATAAGAAGCAGTTAGACTCGTTCATAGGATTAATAACATATTATGCAAGATTCTTGCCAAATAGAGCCGAGAAGTTAAAGTCTCTGTATGAGTGTGCTAAACAAGATGAATTCAAGTGGAATGAAGAATGCGCATCTGCTTTTGAATGGGTAAAAACAGAATTAGCGTCCCCGAGAATTTTAGCTCATTTTGATCCCAACGAGGAATTAGTCTTAGCATGCGATGCATCGGCATACGGAATAGCAGCGATGTTATCACACCGATATAAGGACAAAACTGAGAGACCGATAGCATTCGCATCGAAAGTAATTCCGGAGCCAGAATTAAATAGAGCGATAATCGATAAGGAAGCTAGTGCGATAGTATTCGGTTTCAAAAAATTTTACAATTACATTTTTGGTAAACAGATAATTTTACGAACTGATCACAAACTTTTGACTCATATTTTTGGCTCAAAACACGAAATTCCACTTACAGTGGCTAGTAGACTGCAGCGATGGCATATTTTCTTTCAAGGTTTTCGTATACAATTGAGTACATTAAATCAGAAAATAACAGTAATTGTGACGCACTATCAAGGCTCCCTATCGATGACTCCAATTTTTGATAAAGAACTCACTGCGATAAATTACATAGAGGAAATCGAAGTTTTAAACGCGGGAGAGATTGCGAAAGAGAGTAAAAGCGATTGTTACGTCAGAACCCCGGAATTTAGGTATATTGGTTCGACGGGTAACGAAGGAAAGGCTACCCAAGGGAGGGGATATGGGAAGGCGTAACGAGATCTTTATGTTTTCTCGGGTTCACGCTGGAAGGGCGCGTGCCTCGAGTCGAGTGCACTTTTCGGGAAAACTCTAGTCATGGGTCAACGTCCATAAGGGACGCTATTACGCCTACTGAGAGTTTTCGTGCACTCGCGGTCCTGTTTTCGGTCAAGGATATATATCCCTATTACCGGGGATCGGACCTTGTGCGATTTAGAGAGGTAGTGAGAGGTGAGGTCTCAAATCAAATAATGGGAAGCCAATATCATTTTAAAATTATTGCATATTTATTACAAGAAAGAACAAATGAAAAAATCATTGTGTTATATAAATGCGTGTGAGTGCGGGGCGTGTGTGTAATGTGTATAGAAGGACCGGGTGTAACGATGGCACGGAGGAGATCGAGCAGGATTTTAAGGGAAATGAACCTATAGCAAAAGGCTATCCTGCCCGCCAGAATACATTTGGTAAGTTAACAAATATCTTACATCAGATTGTGAAGAAAGAGTATAGATTATGTATGTGTGGATACAAAAAGAACAATGTATAAAATAAATAAGGATTAATTTGGTAACATAATTATTAGTGTAAATATCCAGAATTATTTCAAAGAAATAGTTATTTAAAATTTACGGTTTCGTGAGATCAAGAGACACGGTAGTGTCTCGCGTTAAGTATACGGAGTTCTTTTACAAGCGGACTCTGTTAAAGCGGAGCGCGAGACCGACCGTGACTCTTTACGCGACGCGACGGGTTGCGAGTACTCGAGATGTTGAGATCTCATATAACGAGTGAACGGATCAAGTTCTAAGTAGGCTTGATCGATAGCTTGGGGTTCGAATTGGGGGGTATCTCTTATAACATTTTCCGCTACGTGCCCTACGAGCGGAGATATTGCGACGAAAAGTCGAAAATGTGAAAATTTTATATTAAGATACTTTCTCCTCCTAACGCCGACGTCTCTTTCAACCAATCAGAGAAATCAGAGGAATGTAACTTTCACTTTTTCGACACTGGCGGTGCTGGTATCGCCAGTTTTGATATTGTACATACATATACATATGTATACTACGTGTGTCCTGCGCGCAGTGCAGACAGTGCGTTCAGCGCGCTGTCACAGTCAGTTAACCTACACGGTAGTGTCTCGCGTCATCATCAAGTATACGCGCTGATACGCGCGGAGCGATACCGACCGTGACTCTTTACGTGATGCGACAATTAATATTTTTTCTGATTTAAGGTAATTGTTTTATTTACATGTAATTATCCTATTATTATACGACGCGAAGCGCGACCGCACCGTGA
The DNA here is from genome assembly GCA_035220575.1 of Temnothorax rugatulus. Lineage (NCBI taxonomy): Eukaryota > Metazoa > Arthropoda > Insecta > Hymenoptera > Formicidae > Temnothorax > Temnothorax rugatulus. The sequence goes on along the minus strand of JASTWL010001626.1, from coordinate 3,491 downwards.
CTCTTTTATGCGACTAAGTGCATGTGACAGGAATTATAGTATTTTACGTTTACGTGAGTATTACTTCTGTAGTAACTTATACGAATGATATCATCGTAGTTACTATATAAAATCTCTCGTTTATGCGGAGAAATTATCGTATCGTTCGTAAGTTACTACAGAATTAAGTAACGCTCGCGTAAACGTAGTATATGTTAGATTACCAGTTTCTTACAAAATATGTGATTTCTGCCCAGTGCTCTGAATGTTATGTGATTTTTGCCCAGTGCTCTGAATGTCATCTAGTCATACATATCAAGAATTTTCGATGGGCTTCTTCAGAAGATAGGATACGAAGAAAATCCTATAACGGCAGGGAGCTAATGTCGAGGAGATTTTCCCGTTTACGCGAAGAAATTATCGTAAGTTATTATACTACAGAAGTAACGCTCGCGTAAACATAGGTTAGGTTACCGGTTTTTTACAAAATTTTACATAAAACGCGAGATTCACTTATGTATACAAGTTCAACGCTTATTGAGTTAATGTGTAATAATTTTCCTATTAATGTAAATAGATGGAACGTGAAAAAGAGCAGGAAAAGGAAAGAGCGCTACCGGCGAAGAAAAGATGCCAAAAAATCTCCGCAGTCAGAAAATGTGCAATCTGATGGCCCCGCGATTAAGAAGATAAGAAAAATCCAGATATACAAATTTCTTCTCTGCCAGATAGGGAAAGGGAGGAGGAGGAAAATAAATTTAGGGAAGAATTAAAGCAAGAATAGACTAAAAAGTAAAACGTGTTGAAGGAAGAAGAAATTGAGATCACATTCAGTTATTGGGATGGATCTGGCCATCGTCGGAGTGTTATAATGAAGAAAGGTGAATGTATCAGTGATTTAGAGATACTCCAGTGTCACTTTTGGAGTAACATTGGCGTGATATATAATGTTCTGCTGCATAAATTTAATTTTTACATATAGGTAATTCTATCTATCAGCTTCTTCAGAGATGTTTAGAAGTTCTGAGGCATGAATTCAGCGAGCTTAAAACAGTAATGGCAGATCAGTTAATGTATGTCAAGGAGGATCTTCTTATATTACCGCACCATTAGACGTTTTACGATTTTATTGTAACTAAGGTAATTATATTAAATGATAAAACTTATGAAGCAATATCACAATGTTGGCATGTTATTTTATTAAATAATAATAATAATTTTATTTAATCCTTGCCTTGCGGCTTAGGATGACTTCCGTCAACTCTTACATAATTTTACAAACATCTAACATAATTTGCAAACATATAACTTTCTCTTTTACATACATTTATATTACACAACACTTAGATCATCCTAACTAACTCTAAAACTAATTCAACATTCTAACTGTCTTTCAATTTCCCTTCCTACTCTTCACCCTCCATCCCTTCCCTTTCCTCCGCCTCTTTTCTAACCTTTTCTATCCTTTTCATTACTTCTAGTCCTTTTCCTTCCTCTCCTAAAAATTCTTTTAACTGTATCTCGCTTTTTGTCGCTTCACATTCTTTTAGTATATGTTCTATGTTCTCCTCTTCTTTTTGGCATATTCTGCACCTTCTATCCTCCTCCTCTCTCCAATGTTGACTGCCTTTTACCTCACTTCCGCATCTGTATCTGGCTATCAGCATTCTATCCTTTTTCTTCTTCTTTCCTAGTAGATACTTTGGTAACTCCTCTGTTAAGATCTCTTTATAGTTACTATTGTACCTTGACTCGTTTATCTTTATCTGTCTCTCCTCCTTCTCCTTTTCCTCTATTCTCTTTACAAAATTCCCCACCGCCTCTCGGTCCCCCGCCTCCATTTCTCTCCTTAGCTGCTCCTTCTCCATTCCTGCCCTCTCTATCAGTTCTCTTCTCTTCTTCTCCCACTTACTTTCTTCTTTCCTTGGTCTGCTCCTCTCTAGATCCTTTATACATGCTTGAACTATTATCTTTCCTGACTGTCTCGCCTTCTCCTCATACCTCACAGCTCTCCTTATTGCCCTTACTTTTATTTCCTTTATTTTGGTTTCTTCTGCTATTACATAATTCGGGGTTCTACTATCCAATACTAAAATCCATTTAACATACTTTCTTTTTATCACATCTAATCTGCTTTCGTATAGCCACCCCCATATTTCAGCTCCGTATAATGCCACGCTTTCCACCAGTGCCTCGAACATTTTCATCCTTCTTCCAAAATCTTCTTTAAATATTCTCTCTCCAATGCTCCATGTCCTCTTCATCGCTATTGTAGCCTTCTTCATCCTATCTTTTATATGATTCTCCGCTCCCCCATTCTTCTGTAGTATATATCCCAGATACTTTATTTCTTTGACCTCCTCTATGTCTTCTCCTCCCCATTTCCATTCCCTTTTCTTCCTTCTCCCCCTAGCTTCCTCGAACACCATTATCTTTGATTTCTCTGGACTCAAACTCAAACCCTTCCCTTCCAAATACCTCTTGAGCCTCCTCATCATTTCCTTCAATTCCGCCTCTCTCGTCGCCATTAACACTATATCATCTGCGTATGATATTGTCCAGAATTTTTCTTTCCCTATCACCAGGCCTCCTGCTTGTCCTTTTTCCATTCCTTCCTCTAAATCTATGATGTATAAGTTGAATAGGTTCGGGCTCAACGGGCATCCTTGTCTTAGTCCCTTTCCTGTCCAAAATTCCTCTGTCTTTTATCTCTTATCTTCACTACATTTTCCGTCTTTGTATGTCTCCATTATTCTTCGTCTCAAGTTATCTTCAATTCCTATCTTCCTCATTATTTTATTCAATTTCCTTCTATCTACTTTATCGAAAGCTGCCTAAGATCAGCAAAGAATGCAAAAATCTTTCCACTTTTCTTACTCAGCTCCTTATTCGCTACATAGTTTACCGTGTATACTGCATCCATCGTTCCTCTATTCCTTCTAAACCCGAATTGCACTTCCCTTAACTTGGCCTCCATCTCCTTCTCCAACCTCGCATTTAAGATACTTGCATATATTTTGTACGCCGTATTCATTAAAGTAACTCCTCGGTAATTTTTGGGGTCGTTTCTCTCTCCTCTTTTATATATTGGATTAATCATGCCTTTATTCCAATCTCCCGGTATGCCCTCTCCTTTCCATATTCTGTTGATTAGCTTCAGGAACTCTTCACCTACATCTTTTTGCATAAATCTCCACGCCTCGTTCTCAATCCCGTCCTCTCCTGTTGCCTTTCCCATCTTCAGTTTCTTTATTACTTCAATCACCTCTTCCCTCGATATTTCTTCGGCTCCCTTTGTTACCTCCACTCTCGTGCCATCTTCTTCTTCCTCCTCTTCAATGTCTAACACCACTCTTTCCTTTGTCCCTCCTAACATTTCCATGAAGTGGTCTCTCCACTCATCCATTTGTATCTCCTCGCTTATCCCCTCAGTTTTCTTTTTCCTGTATTTATTTATATACTTCCACGCTTCCGCTTCGTTTTTAATGCTCCTTATCTTTTTCTTCTTCTTC
>JASTWL010001625.1:0-29580 GCA_035220575.1 Temnothorax rugatulus | reverse complement strand
TTTAATGATCGCGCGCGAGTGCGGCATTCTTATCGAGAGTTACCGCTCTGTAATTCTAAACCGCTGACGGACGGTGGACAAGGGAACGGTAGACAGAAGGAAAGATAATTTTAGATACAGTGATATGTATTTTAATATACATTTATTTCTCATGTAGCGCATTATACAATAGTATCTAAAGCGTAGACCAACAGTTCACAATCCTATTAGCGAATTTTTATTGTAAAATCACGCAAGATTCTAACTGCATTACATTCAGTCCTCCTCCTCGTCCTCCTCCTCTTTCTCCTCCTCGTCCTCCTCCTCCTCCTCTTCCTCCTCCTCCTCTATGTTGTCAACGTCGATGAACTTTTTCAGCAGTTTGATGAGAAGTCTAATGTGCTCGTCCTCCTCCTCCTCCATCTTGTCGACAATCTTTTTCAGCGGTGCGACGAGAAATCTAAAGTACGCTTTCGCAATTTCTTCATCCATTTAATGGTCATCAAACGCTAAGTTCATTGAGAATCGAATCCATCATTTTCACAGTCTCGTCGATGAACATCACGCGCTTTCTAATCTTCTCGCTGGTGTCCATGTGAGGCTCAGAATTATGAGAAGATGTACTGTAGAAAAAAGAATTAAGTATGGAAAGAAATATATGAAAAAAATGTAATTGAATACTTACTGTTTCTCGCACGTTTCATCCTGAATCGGAACGTAACAATTCACACCGTGAGTGTTCATCGTATCTGGAGGCTGTTTACAGAGCGACGTACTCGAACCGTATCAAACTCTCGACTGCGCGCTAGAATGCTCGTAGACCGTTTATACGTACACAAATTGTAAATCTTTTAACTAGCGCCGATATATGGCTGCTAGATTTTATAAACACTAGACGGCATAAGCGCAGCAACGCGACTCAATTTCTATGGGTATCGACGAACGTCGATGACTGAATTTATAAACGAATATCATCTCGCACTGCAGATGCGAGTATCGATGGTCGACGTAGGTACTTGATCAAAAAATTTTAGGCGATTCAACCGTCGCGGTCTCTCCTCTTTATTTTTCTTTCGAGGAAGAGCCGCTTATCGGGGTTTCGTGGCGCCGCGTGTTACAAAGGCGAGCGCCGATGACAGGCTGCTAGATTTTATAAACACTAGACGGCATAAGCACAGCAACGCGACTCAATTTCTATGGGAGATATTGTTTCTCTGCAGTGCATGCACACCATGCGCTAAAACAGAAGAAACGATACGCGATGCTCTAGTTGGAACGAGAGGAAAAGGCGATAGAAAAAGTATATAAGGAAGAATGAAGCGAGTCAAAATCCAGTCTGTGATTGAAAGTCTACGCATCGGTATATCGATTGAAAAAAGTATAGCGGTTATTTTTGCATTTTTGTGCCGAGTATTCAATACAGAGGAATAGTTTTTTTTACAATAAAGGAGATGACAATAATTTCAATATGGATGTAGACGTGGATCACGCGTTAACGGACGACAGTGATTACTTCAGCGATGAAGACAACGATCATAAAGAAGTCGTCGATAAAATAGTGACGCGTTCGGAAATCATGGCACTGAACTTACGTACGAAACAGTGCGTGATATATTTTTATTACTCAACGGGTGGTGCACTTGCACTATGTGCTTCGTGCATGATTGATCTATCGGACCTTGATATCGGGCAACATGTACGCGTCCGAAACACTTCGTTGACTTACGCGTTACGAGCATTTCCGCGCCTGCTCAAAGTGTAGTGATGTATTGTACCTGATATTCCCATGTAATATATGCCCGATTTGCACACAATAAGAAAACATTATCGTGAGTGGGCATCTCTTAAAAGTTACATACTCGGGGCTGAAGTTCTTTTGGTGTCAAGTGGACGGTAATAAAGAAAACATTTTTTCAAAAACAGTGAACAAAAATTGAGGTGAACAATAATTTCGAGGCAATCAATGGATTCATCCGACGAGGATCGTCCGATGTCGCCGGACAGCAATTATAACAGTGACGAAGACGATAACCGTAAACAAGTTATCAAGAAAATAGTGTCGCGCCCCGAATTTTTAGCGTAGATGGACGTACGAAGTGTTGCGCCATTATTTTTATTATATATACGGTTCGTATAACCAGTGTGCTTCGTGTATGATCGCTTCACCAGACACTGGTGAGCACATATGTACTTTCCGAAAACACGTAACCGAGCCGTACGACGTATAAGAGGCCGATTTTGCACAAATTGTAATACCCCATTATATCAAATATTGCCGTGCAACATGTGCCCTGATTTGCATGAAGTGAAGAAAAAAACATTATCGCGAATAGGACATTAACGTGCGTAACATGGAATGGTCAAGTGACGAGAGCTCTATAAGCTCTTTAAGCTCTGGAGACTGTATATACTATGATGGCCATTTAATAAACGATATCATCGATGCTTTAAAGAATGATGTGCGAGACGAAAAATTGAGAGATGTGCAACGAATATCGCCGGTGCAGTTTCTTCGAGATCGCGAACTCGGCATACGCGGAACCGGTCAACGTTTCGTCAGACAAGGAATCGATATCGAAACCGAGCCTCCTTATGACTGGAATTCTAACGTGAAACGAAAAGTGTATCGACGGCTGTGGGGACGATTGCATTGACGAGGAACTCGCTTGGCCAATATTAGTCGATATCACGTTAAACCGCACTATTGGGAGTATCACTATTGGGCGATTGCAATTATCGGAAGATTGAGGATGGTGGTTGTGAAGCACTGTACATTAAGATTCGCACAAGTATGGGAAATACGTGAATTAGCGGTGATGAACAATTTGGCGCGTATGTATATGTACCCTGACCGTATCAATGATCCCAATCATTTATTGATGCTTGAAAGAACTGATGATCGTGAACTTGAATGATTTTTTTAATAATTGGGACATTAATACCCCCTTCTTCAGTGATCATAGTTTTATGCTTGCGCACTTTACCGTTCAATGTTGCAAACGATATTGTCCAGCGTGTGATCGAGTCGCGTGCAAGTGCTCCATCGACAATGTGACGTGTTATAAAAAATAGTGCGTGAAAAAACAGTATTAAAAAACATGGAACATCTCGATGAAACGGAACGCGACCTGTTGGAAGGAACCAACCAAATCGCTACCTTGGGCGAATCTTTTGCATGGGAACAGCGATGCGAGAAGTTTATTGAGCAGCTCGAAGAAGGTTGTCGTTCCAAACGTCCGCGTCTCTCAATCGGAAACAGACAATCTTTAGTGGCAAGAATCGCGCGACTCGAAGGTGCGAAGACTCGATTACAGAGACGGTTCGTACATATCGGTGGCGAGTACGCGGCGGCACAAGTAGTGGTGATAACGCGGAAAGACTCGTGTGGCGAGAGATTGATACCGCGTTCGAAAACCGTGTATTGACCGGTGCAGTGATAAATACCAATTACATCGAACCGCGACAATTTCTCGAAGATGCTAGAGAACATCGTGCTCGATCACGTGTGGAACGTCATGCAAAGACACGCAAGTGTAAAGATAAACACTGTGTTCAACGGCGAGTTTGTGACGGGTGACATACGTGCGAACAAAAGTATCAACACGAGAAACTGCGAACTCTTTCGTTCGTCCGATCGGTCCAATCTGCGCGAGTGGTACGAGCGACACGTTATCGAGCCTACTTTATCGTCCCTCGAAGAGTTTCAGGAACGCGACAGCGGGTGAGCGTTGTCACGTATACTCAATTTGACAGTGAACGTGAACAAGTACAATCCTTTGCGCGCCGGATGTTACATCAATTTACCGCGAGAAATTAAATTGAAAAAAGCTGTGATCAACGTGCAATCTATGGACAATGCGTGCTTCGCGTTGTCAGTGGTCGCCGCGCTGTATCCTGTCAAGGTCAATAATAATCGGGAATCCTCGTACCCTCATTACACAACGGTACTGAATTTAAAAGGCATTGAGTTCCAATGACGTTGAGTCAAATTAAAAAGTTCGAACGACTCAACGATATATCCATCAATGTGTTATACCATCGAGGGAGAGAAGACGCCAACCGTTCTCCCGATACGGCCTCACCGACCGGAAGAGAGAAAGCACGTAAATCTGCTGTACAACAGGACCGCGAAACGACAACGTGGGACATTTCGCGTGGATCAAGAACCTATCGCGTCTCGTTAGCTCGCAATTGAGCAGGCACGACGGTCGGAAATACTTTTGCGATCGGTGAGTACTTATACTCCTTTTAATAAAATTATAGAAAATTTTTTTATTTAATTATTTACAAAAAAAATTGTGTTTTCTTTTTGCAGATGTTTACATTATTTTAGTTCGAGCAAGAAACTGGAAGCCCATGGTGTAGACTGCCGAGAGATAAACAACTGTGCCATCCGACTACCGAGCGAGGACGACAAGTGGCTGAGTTTCAAGAATCACAGCAGGAAGGAACGACTTCCATATGTCGTGTACGCCGACCTGGAATGTACCCTCGAGAAGACGGATGCGGATCCGACAACGTCCACGTTCAAGTCTCAAATCATCAGGTATTCAGCATAGGATACTACGTGCGGTGCTCGTACGACGACTCGTTATCCGAGTATCGATTTCGTCGCGATAAGGATTGCGTCGCGTGGTTCTCCGAGGAACTAAGACGTTTTGGCACACAACGTAAAGACTATCTTGTCCACTAATATACCCATGACAGATTTGACGCGAGACGAGTGGGAGATATTTCGGAGCGCGACGCACTGTCACGTGTGCGAAAAACCGTTCGAGCCAGACGACGTGCGAGGTACGCAATCACTGTCACTCGACCGGCCGTTATAGAGGTCCCCGGCATTCCAACTGTAATTTAAATTATAAAGATTCGCATTGCATTCCAGTAGTATTTCATAATTTATCGGGGCTACGACGCGCATTTCATTATCATGGAAATAGCTACAGCGTACGAAGGACGTGTAGACTTACTTCCAATCACGAAGGAAAAATACATTTCGTTTACGAAAAACGTTTAAAGAGACCGCTGAAAAATCAGATTCGACGAAAGCAACATAAAATTACGATTTATCGATTCATACAAATTTCTCACCGCTAGTCTCGACCAAATTGGCATCTTATCTCAGCAGGATAAACTGCAAATATTACAACGCGAAATTTTGTGAATTATCCGCAGAAAATTTTGATTTGCTGACGCGAAAAGGCGTATTTCCGTACGAGTACATTGACTGCGTCGAAAAGTTGGAGGACTCGTGTTTACCATCGCGCGACTCGTTTTACAGTTCATTGACAGGTGACACCGTATCCGAGAGCGATTACGAGCCGCTGCGAACGTCTGGCGACGGTTCTCCGTTCGACCTTGGGCGAATACAGCGATTTATATCTCAAAACCGATGTCTTGCTATTGGCCGTATCTTTGAAAATTTTCGCGACAGTTGTATAGCGAGTTATGCACTCGATCCGGCGTATTATTATACTCTACCAGGTTTACGTGGGACGCTATGTTGAAGCATACGCGTATCAATTTCGAACTGCTAACCGACATTGACATGGTCATGTTCATCGAACGCGGTATACGCGGCGGTTTGAGTCAATGTTCAAACAGATACAGCGCAAGCCAATAACAGGTACATGCAATCTTACGATCCATCGAAACCATCGTCGTACCTGATGTATTTCGATGTAAACAACTTGTACGGCTGGGCGATGTGTGAACCATTGCCATATGCAGATTTTCAATGGGTCGAAGACGTCTCGAATTTCGAGTTTAGCACGGTCGCTTTGAATTCGCCCACGGGTTACATTCTCGAAGTCGATCTAGAGTATCCGCAGAATAAACACGGCGCGCACGCTGACCTACCGTTCTGTCCGACGCGCGATAAACCGCCTGGCAAACGGCAGGAAAAACTTCTCGCCACGCTGTACGATAAGAAGCGTTATGTCATACACTACCGCAACCTACAGCAATGCACGCGCCACGGCCTTCGCGTCACAAAAATTCATCGCGTATTACAATTCGCTTAATCTCCATGGCTCCGCGCTTACATCGAACTTAATACAAGATTTAGAACATTGGCCAAAAACGAATTCGAGAAAAATTTGTATAATTGATGAACAACGCGGTATTCGATAAAACTATGGAGAACGTTCGAAATCCACGTTGATGTAAAATTATTAACAAAGTGGAACGGTAGATACGGCGCGGAGGCACTGATCTCGAGACCAAATTTTCACAGCAGGAGCGTTCTTTTCGGAAAATCTGATAGCCGTTGAACTGCGAAAACTCGAGGTTAAATTTGACAAACCTATTTGCGTCGGCATGTGCATTCTCGACATATCGAAAGTCTGTTTGTACGAATTTCATCACGAGTACATGTCTCCCCTGTACGGCGACAAGTGTAGAATTATGTACACCGATACGGACAGTCTGATATATCACGTAGAGTGCGAGGATGTGTACAAGAACATGAAACGCGATATCGTTAAATTCGACACGAGCGATTACGCGATCGACAACAGCGTACGGTATCCCACTTGTCAATAAAAAAGTTCCGGGCTTGATGAAAGACGAAAACAACGGTGCGATCATGACTGAATTCGTCGGACTCAGGGCAAAGATGTACGCCTTGCGATGTGGACGGTAAAAAAGACTGTAAAAAGGCTAAAGGTGTGTTAAGAGTAACGTCGTAGCGCGTGCTATAACGTTCGACGATTACACGAGGTGTCTGCGAGACGAAATTGAAATGACGCGACAGCAGGCTTGCATAAGGTCCGAACGACCACGAGTGGACACCGTGTCCGAAACGAAAATCGCTCTGAGTCCGTACGACGATAAGCGATACATTATACCCGATTCAAGCGATACGTTACCGTGGGGACATTGTCAATACCTTTGTAACGTATGTATTGTATGTATAAAATGTAACAGTATAACGGGTGTAGTTTTTATAACATATGTATAGTATAACGTATGTATGTCGTATAACGTATGAATGTATGTAGTATAACGTAACGTAACGTATTGCGAGTATTATATTACAGTATTGGGAAGGAATATTATAAATATATCGCAATGTGTGTATTTCACATACTTTATGTGTATTTCATATTTCAAACACTACATGTATTACATACTTTTTTATGTTAAGAATAAAATACAGTTTGCACGAATTAAATAACATTTTCCTTGTGTATCCATGAGTTGTGTGATCCATCGAATCCCAGCCATTTAACGTAAACCTCGTCACCCCTCCTGCGCAGTACTTTCTCCACGAGAAACACGTCCGGATAAGTCGCGCGATGCAACTCGTGTTCGTAGAACGCTCCAGCGATGGATTTTCCACGATAGTCCTCAAGTAGATAGGTTACGGGATTGGTACGCTGCACTTTAAGGATCTTAAATACCTCGGTGGTCCAATTCGGCGTGTAACCCTTCTCGAAAATCGTTCTTGTATTTGCTAACGCGCACCGAGTCGCCCGCTTTGAATTTTGCCGGACCCGCGATCTTTATCGCGCTGTATACGGTAGCCAAGAGTTTTTCGGCGATCGCGGGGGTAACGTCGACGGGTCGCATACCGATGGTTCGATGCTTGCGCGCGTTGTAATCCGACACGAGTCGCGGCAAGGCGTCGACCCACTTGTAATTTCCGTTGAGCGTAAACATCTTCCACATGTCGTTCTTGAGCGTGCGATTGAATCGCTCGACGACCGACGCCTTCAACACCGAATACGTGGAATAATGATTGATGCCGTGTTTTCTCACGAGACGTTGCACGTCGGTGTTGTAAAATTCCTTCCCATATCGGTTTGTAGGTTACTAGGGCACCTCCCGCTGTGTCGAATGATCTCAGCGATGGCGTTAGCTGTTTCGCTTCCGCCTTTACCCTTGAGTGGCACGGCCCACGCGTGCTTGCTCAACACATCGATGACGGTAAGTAGGTAGTGGTAGCCTCCGTTGAAACGTGAGTACGGACGCATCTCGACGATGTCAGCCTGCCACAGGTCATCGTACCCTCGCACTATGACGTGTCTTCGAGGAAAATTTCTTCTCGCCGGAGCGTGCAGTTCCTCGACGAGTCGTTGCTTCTCGATATTTTTACGTCCGTCGGATTTTAGCGATGTCATGTTTTTTGTTACCGTTGTTTAACCATTCCTGAGCCGTTTATTTCCGTTTTTAGCCGTTCTTGAACCGTTTGTTAGCCGTTCTTGAGCCGTTTGTTAACCCGTTTGCCGTTTATAACTGCTCGTTAGTCGTCGTCGTCGTCGTCGCCGTTCTTTAGCCGTTTGTAGCCTTTCCTGTCTCCGCGTAGTTCGCAGCTGTTTCTAAACCGCTCGTAATCGTTTTTGAGCTGTTTTTGAACCGTTCGACAACCGTCCGACAACCGTTCTTGAGCCGCTCGACAGCCGTCCGACAACCGTTCTCGAATCGTTCGTTGCTGTTCGTCGCCGTCGTTAGTTAACCGCTGCCTCTCTTCACTCGTCGCCTTCGATAGTCGTTTCTGCTGAACCGTTTGTCCATTGTTGTTCGTTGTCGCGTCTGATTCAACGGTAGTCGAACGGCGAAGCTCGTTTATCGCAGTCCGTAACGCTTGCAGATCCTTCTCGAACGCAGTCAGCTTCTCGTCTGATTCTTTTCGTTGATCGCTCAACATTTTAAAAGAATTGATCAACGTATAGTTTGTTAACCGCGTCACCGTCAGTCTGAGGTTGCGCTACACGACGAATCTTCCGCGACCTTGCGTCATAGTCCGTAGCGGTGCGACACAGAGCTTTATCGCGCACGAAATTTCTCATTAATCCGCTCCACTGATGGTACGAAATGGAGTTTGTCGCGTCTTCGCTGTGCTCGAACAATCCAAATTTGTTGATCGGCATTTCGACGCTGACTGAACGGATCGCCGTTGCACCGTTTAGTTTATAATAAGCCCGTCTTCGCGAAGTTCTTCGATGATCGACATGATCTCGTTGTCGTGGGCATTGTTGCCAGCTTGACGCGAAGCGTCGAGCAATCGGAGACGATCCACCAGCTCGTTGGGATCGTCCCAGTGCACGTAGTCGATCTTATTGTCGGTTAGCGTCATCGCGAGAGGCATGGGTAATCCCTTTCCAGATTTTTTGTTCTTTCTGGGTAACAGCGATGCGATTACATTTTTATACTTGTGTCCCCTGTTGCTCAGTAATGGAGCATGTGCATTGTGATTGCGTTTATGCGCGCTCGTTGCCAACAGGATGCTCAAGTACTTTTGCATGTCGTCCTCCGTGTAGATGTCGTCGTCGGGTTTTTTCTTAAAGATCAACTCGTAAAGATCGGGTGTCCCAATGTAACATACATCGTCGATATATATGTTATCCGCGTCGTCCACGTAAAACGTTTGTTGCCAAGCATCATTCCATCGTTGTCGAAATAAACGCCGTACACGGTGTCTATCTTTCGATCGTCTCTCAAAACAGCTCCGATGTATTTTTGCCCCAACGGACCCAAGTAATTTGGCGCCGTTTCTTCAAACGTTTTGTCCGCTGTCTCCAACTGCTGTCGAATGGACGTCTCGAGATTACTCGCGTCTGGTGTAGAGGTTACCGGTGGTTCATTCGATGGTTCATTCGGTGGAGCAACTTTCGATCGTTTCGATTTAAGAAATTTAAGCGGCGTCGGTCCGAAGCCACCCGACCAAGAGCTTAATCGTTTCCTTTTTCTCTTCGGTGTAGCATCCCCTTCCTCCCCGCGCTGTGACCGGGTAACGTTTCCACTCCCGCGTCAGCGACGCTTTCCGGCTCCTCCTTCTTCACCGCGATCAAGCTCGAATTGTCGGCGATCTTTTTCAGCGGTTCGATGAGAGGTTTAAAGTGCGCGTCCAACTCAATGTTCTCCTCGATCTTACCGGTCTTCAAAGCGCGAAGTTTCTTGCGAATTGAATTTTCACTTTTTGCAATCTCTTTCACGATCTTCTCACGTTCGCGATTATTCTCGCTCTTGTCGATCGCGGCCATCGCGGGGGAAAAAAACAAAGCAGAGCGTAGATCTCTATAACGCTAACGTTTCACCTCCGACGAGGTACCGGCAACGACTGATCGCTTTTACGGTATCGCGAACACGTTAAATCCTTTTCTGTATCGACCGTTCGAAAGCGCACTGTCCTTGTCTATCACTGTGAATCCATACTTTTGCTGCCAACATTCGTGGCACAACGAGCAAAATTCATCGTACGGCATGTCGGTATTCACATGATCGTTGTACACGTGTTTCAATTGGTACAATCCTGTTTGAACAGGATCAGCAGGTTCGCGTTGTCGCGTATCAGATGTTTAGGTATTCTCGCGTACGTCTGACAGAGATAGAAGGAGTCACGCTCGAGTGCCTGCCCATTGAGAAATACTCTCTCACCGCGTCTTGCTTATCGCACGCCACGTCATCGAAGACGAAGATCGAGTTTGGACGCGCGTCCCTCGGTGGAATGACGTCACTGTTATTGGAGAACGTAAAGTAGCCGATTTCGTCGATCGACGTCAACAAATTCTCCAAGTATCGATATTTCGGCTGTTGCAGCGATTTCGAGTACACGTACACGTTTTCGAAACGTACACCGTGCGGACTTTCCAGCAAGCTAATCAGAACGTTGGTTTTACCGCAATTCGAGGGTCCGCAAATGATCGCGCATATAGTAGTCGGTAACATCGTACCGTGCCTGCGTTTCTCCGCGTTTCCCCCCATCGATCGTGATCTGTCGTCGCAATTGGTCACGCGAATCGCCAACGGTTGTCGCACGAATCTCATTATTTTCCACACTGTCGACTCTCTGGCTGACTCGAACGCCTATTTATAGGCGAGCGGAACCGTGAATCGCTCAGTAGCAAAGATGTTCGTCCTACTGTCGAGACCTTCCGATATTCGCGACTTGAGTGCCGAACAGCTGCAATTTGTGCCGAAAGCTGTTCTATTGCAAACGTGCGGCGATCACGTCCACTACGTGTGGGACAAGCTTCCGGAACATATAAGGGCGGATTTGGAAGTTCAGACATATCGTCGCTGTTACGAACATTACAATCAACCGTGGCAGCGAATGCACATCGACGGTCCTGCGCCAATGATAAAGGATTGCTGCGAATGTCAGCGAAAAAAATTGGCAGAGGCCTGTTGAATCGCGCGATAAACGCACTTCCGATCGAATTACACATTCCCGGCTATCAATTTTGCGGTCCGGGAACTCGTTTACGAGAACGATTGGCGAGAGGCGATCAAGGTATTAATCCATTGGACGCGGCGTGTCGCGAGCACGACATAGCTTATTCGCGTAGCAACGATCTCGCCGAGAGACACGCGGCTGATGAGATACTCGCTGTGGAAGCGCGAAAACGCATCACCGCGAAAGATTCGACTCTCGGAGAGAGAGCTGCCGCTACAGCCGTCTGGGCTGGCATGAAGGCTAAGACGAAGCTCGGAATGGGCTTGAAAACGAAGAAGAAAACGAAAACGAAAACGAGGAAAAAGCTGACGAAAAAACGGATACTTCCGACGGCGAAACGAGGCGGCGTATTGCCGATTCTACCGTTGTTGGGAGTTCTCGGCTCTCTGGCCGGCGGAGCGGCGGGAGTCGTAAAGGCCGTGAACGATAACAAAGCCGCGCGGCGTCAGCTGGAAGAGATGCAACGTCACAATCGCACCGTGGAAGGTCGCGGACTTTATCTCGCTCCGTACAAATATGGACGAGGGCTGTATCTCGGTCCACACAAACGCGGGCGAGAAGTAGCGTCGAAAATTAAAAAAAAAAAAACGTCAAAAAGACGTTAAATATGCCCGCGAGTATTACGACTAACGTACAATTGAATCGACTGGCAAGGCGTATGCGCATTCTATATTTTAGAGGTGTTTTCATGCGTGATTCGTTACCGATCGGCGGTGTACGTCGAAACGAGAGCGGTATCGTGAATTTGGACGACGAAGCGGGTCCCGGTACTCATTGGGTAGCGTACGCGAAGAGGGAAGATCGAGTCATGTATTTCGACAGTTTCGGCAATCTTCGACCACCGAAAGAATTGGTGCGATATTTCGGACCGAGCGTGACGACGATTGAGTACAATCACACGTCTTATCAGCGATACGATCAGAGCATCTGTGGACAATTGTGCCTACGCTTTCTACAGTCGGTTGACAATCAATTTAAAGCCTGACGGTGCGTCGCGGTGACTCAGTATTCGTCGAACGATTTCCGCCGACATGTCTGCAACGTTTACGCTGACCGGAAAGAGCAGCATCCTCGCGGAGCACTATTTTCCCGCCGTGGATCTGAGCGACGGTGACTACGAGCTCGGTCTAACGTGTTTCGAGACTTATCACACGATTTCGAACGTGAATTCTTCGAACAATAAATTTTATTTCGGCGAGGATGACACGGAAATTACGATTCCCGAGGGATCGTACGAGATACGAGCCATACATGAGTTTTTAAAACGCGAAATTTCGCGGAAACGTCCGCGACGCGTGATTCGTTCCAACGATGATCGTACGTCGGTCGCGAATATCGCGCGAGAGGAGACCGTTCGCGCGATCGGCTACGAAGACAAGGTCGCGGAATACCCGATAGTGCTCCGCGCAAATTACAATACGATGAAGAGCGAGATCAAGTGCGCTTTCAGAGTGAACTTTAACAAACCGAACAACATTGGATCGCTGCTGGGATTCTCGTCGAAGCGTATATTGCAGCCGGGACAGTGGCACGAATCGGACGCGCCGATTAAAATTATCAACGTAAACATTATCCGCGTAGAGTGTAACGTGACCGCGGGTGCGTACAGCAACGGTAAACGCGTTCACACGATACACGAATTTTCACCGAGCGTGCCACCGGGATATAAGATATCGGAAACGCCGGCGCAGATCATTTACCTGCCGATCATCGCGCGGAGCATTACGGATCTAACGATACGCGTCACGGATCAAGACGGACGATTGCTCGATTTTCGAGGAGAAGAGATCACCGTTAGATTGCACGTACGACGGCGACAGCGATAACGCGCGACGTATGAGATGCTCGTGTTGAACGACTCGGAGCACGCGACAGATAAGAATAACTTTACGACTGCGACGATCGACAATATCGTTAAATCGACATTCGGTGGCGTTAAAAAAGAGACGAGAAAGAAGCTCAACGCATCGAACGTTAAATTTCTACGATCTCTGGGATTCGCGGTACGAAACATCTGAACAATGACTGAAATTCTCAACATCGGAGGCGAGCCGGTCTTTGACGATCGCATCGTCAAGATCGAGACTTACACGTACAACCCGTACGCCAACACAACGTTCGAGTACAGCGACGAGATACGAATACCCATACAACAGCAGGATCTGTATACGTTGCCGTGCGAAAGTTTTCTCTACGTCGAAGGAGCATTGACGGTGGCCAGAGCAGGCGGTCAAGGCGATACCGTGGTATTGGGGCAAAATTGCGTCGCGTTCATGTTCGATGAGATTCGATACGAGCTCGACGGCGTGGAGATTGATCGCTGCAGAAACGTAGGAATAACCAGCACGCTCAAGACCTACGTAACGGTATCGTCCGACAGAAGCGTGATCCTGAGAAACGCCGGCTGGGATCCGCGTAATAACGCGAATGGATACTTCAATTTCTGCGTACCGCTAAACATGTTACTGGGATTTTGCGAGGATTACAAACGCGTGGTGATCAACGCTCGCCACGAATTGATCTTGATACGGTCGCGCAACGACAACAATTGCCTGAAGGGAAGTGTCGCGTTGGAGCCTAGTGTCAAAATACTCAAGATACAGTGGCGAATGCCTCACGTGGTATTGAACGAGATCAACAAGCTGTCGATGCTGCGCGCTTTGGAAAATGGACGATATCTAAGTATGGGTTTCCGTTCGTGGGATCTGTACGAGTATCCCATGTTGCAGAACACGACCAAGCACTCGTGGGCCATTAAGACCGCGACTCAGCTCGAGAAACCGCGATACGTCGTATTCGCTCTGCAAACGGGTCGGAACAACGTTTTGTCCGCGGACATGGGTCAATTCGACGACTGTAAATTGACCAACGTGAAACTCTACCTAAACTCGGAAGTCTATCCGTACGACGATTTGAATTTGGACTTTGATAAACACAGATGGGCGATTCTGTACGATATGTACGCGCGTTTCTGCAAGAACTACTACGGATACGAATATCTCGAGCCGAGTCTCACCGTTTCGACTTTTCTACGTAACGGCCCGTTCGTGATCATCGATTGCTCTCGACAAAACGAATCCGTCAAAAACGCCACCGTGGATGTCAGAATAGAATTCGATTGCATGGAGAACGTACCGCCGAATACCTGCGCGTACTGTCTCATCATACACGACCGCGTGATCGAGTACAATCCGTTGACCAACGTAGTGCGCAAAATAGTCTGAGTGTTAGCGGGCAACGTCGACGAAAATTTTCTGTCTCTCTTTCACTCCCCCTTCCCCCGATACAAATTTATGAAAAGGGGGAAAGTGGATATAAATCAGAGTGTCGTGAAACGCACGTCATTCCTCTCGATTGACGCATCGAAGAAAGAGAGAAATCACGTCATGTCCATACCAACGTTCGTGGACCTGCAAGGTTTCGTCGTCGAAATGAAATTTGTCGTGAAGGAGGCGGCGGTGCTGAGAAACGGGACCGTTCTGGCGCATTACACCTTTACGTGCCCCATGCCGTGGAGTCTCCTTACAAAATTCGACAAGTCATGTGCTTCCTGGCTGATTGCGAATCACCATGGATTACGATGGGAAGACGGAGACGTGCCATACAGTATGGTAAGACGCCTAATTACATCGGCTGTGCTTGGTACAGAAGAGGACGACGAGATGCCGACTCTCGTGTACGTCAAAGGATGCCAGAAACGAGAATGGTTGGTGGATCTGCTTGAGAATAAAGCGAGAAAAGACCTAACCATCGAGACTTTGGATGCGGATTACGAAGATGTCGAATCTTTAAATAATCTAGATGTTACCAATACTATGCGATGTGGAAAACATGTTAAAAATTGTGCATTGCAAAATGTATTAAAACTATTTAACTGGTGGTCGCGACGCCAGAAAGAGATGTAATTTTTTAAAAATAAAATATATAAAATTTTACAATGTTATTTCCTTTTCCCCTTTCCCATTAGTTGTTAACGTACAAAATTAAAGAATAAGTAGGTATACGTGACGAATTCTAGCTTCGAGGGGATATCAGGTTTCAGCGAACATGTCTGAACATGTTTCGCGGTTGATATCATGTGAAAGGGGGAGAGGGTATACGTCTTAATAAAGAAAAAAAACATCCGACCTTAGTTCCCTCTCCTAAATTCCAGAGCGCTGATTGCGCGTTCCAGAAACATTAATGCCTCCCCCACCACGTTATAGTTTTAGAAGGGTTATAGTGGGATGCTGTCGCGTATACTCGATTAATTTTATACGACTAGTCTCGTATCGGCTGCTTGTGCGATCGGTGTTCACTTCTTATAATCGAGAGAAAGAATGTATTCCGTTGAAGGAAGCAACGGTGGCAACAGCGGCGGTAGACGTATGAATTATTACGTACCGATTCACGATGTTGAAACTCCAACGTGTGAAAACAGGTAAGTTTTGTTTAATTTACATAACTATATATTTTTATATCTTTTTGCGAATTGTATTATTTTGAAAGTAATCGTATTATTTTTTTCTACAGCATTTCGTTGGAGCGTCGCGCGGTTCGTATACTAGGCAGACGATACGCATTGACACCAACAGCTTATAAATATTTGGATGTTGGAATCAACGTAGGACCTATGTCCTCTGTGGATATACTTATTGGGGATAACCGAGGCAATCGGATAATTCTGCCTCATGCAACGTGGGTGACGTTCATCGAAAGACGTGCGGATATTCAGCGACTCGTGCAGTCACCAGCACCGTCATCTATGTCGATTCGAGATCTGGAACTCGTTAAAATACGTGACGCAGATATTGTAAAATTAACATCGTGCGACACCAGTTTGTACATGAAACCGTCAACCGTACTCTTCTTGTTCGAACTAGAACATTGCGTCGAGAATGTGTATTTTCAACTATGCCAAAATGTTCATGGCGTAAGTGAAAAATTTAAACAATTTGTGACCATTTTACGCCAAAATTGTATCACCGATAAATATAATGCAGTTAGAATCTTGCGTGATGTCTATGATAAAAATTCGGTAATTGATTGCGAATTATTAGCTTATGCTTTAGATAATATTGTATACGATGCGACAAACAATAAATAAATTAATGTTTTGTGACGTTGCGGCTCGCCGCACCGTCGCGGCGCCCCGCCGCCGTCACAAGGCGCGAAATTTCGCGCCCAGGGACGGACCAGGGAGGCAACGACGAGATCTCCAGGGGTCGTATTTAATCGCGTTTCCGCATTCTGATTACTTTCTTTTCTTTTATGCAATGTAATACGCGCGGCACCTCACCCACGCCACGGCAAATCTTCGAGGGAGTAATCGGCGAGGGAAACCAAGGACGATTGACGACCGAGGAGGGGTGGCAAACACGGAAGCAGTAGAGATCACGGGCTGGCGAGAGCAACGCGGCAGGCGTGCGGCACGGAGGCAGCGACGGACGGGGCCGCCGATAGCGGGGCCCCAGGCGCCTGGGTAAAAACCCGGCTACAGCGAAGGATCTCCAAGCAACATCGACCTACGGGGTGGCTGGCCACCGCCCCAGGGTCAAACCGGAGGCCAACCGGCACAAGCCAAGTTCCGTCCGCCGCCAGGGACAAAATTTGAGGAGCCGCTACGCCGCCGAGGGACCGTTGCGCGCCCCCGAAGGATCCCCTTGCGACGATCCTGCGTTGGTATCGTGCGAGCTTGCAAGCTCGCTTCCGATTGGTCCGCGCGCCCCGAGAGGGGCGACCGCATCGATCTCGTTATCGAGCGAGAATTCGGCGACACTCTCTGGTCGTCCGTCGGCGAGATCACCCGTTTTGCGTAGATACGCGATAGCCACCCCGAGTCGGGGATATCGAATTTTCTTGTCGGATCGAGGACCGTTGGTCGAAGGTGACGGCGAGGAACCAGGAGGAGGCGTATCGCCGGTGAGGTTGCCCGTTATTCTCTCAATGTAAAGCCACGACACCGCCCTCCGGTGCACGCTCTCGCTCGGGATAACGCATGTGAGATCGAGTGTAATTTCGCGATCGATAACGAGAGCGAAGGGCCTCGGGATGGTCTCGTGGCCGCGGAACCGTAGTACAAGCGTGATGGCGAACCCCTGGAGATCGCGACAGACGCGTTAGTGAATTCGATATCGCGAGTATATCGCGTCGTCCTCGCGACCTTGGTGTACGGCCGCATACGGGCCGGTGCTTCGTCAATTGCGTTACCGTTTCTTCGCGTCGGGAAATTCTTGTGTTCTAGCGTCGGTGTTAGCGTATCGATTGTGTTCGGATTCCGGTATTACGAGTTGATAATTGCGTCGAACTCCCATCGGTGTCGATGGAGTAATTGCGTTAGATTGGCTCTCGCGTTGAGAAGCTTTCGTTCACAAGCCCCTTGCGTTTGGTATTACTTGCGTTACGTCCTATGGCGTCCCGCCCTGCTCGCGATAACCTCGAATTTTGCGTTAGAAATAGTACTCCTTGTATTGTCACAATCTCTGCGCCTCCGTGTTGCGCCCATTTAGAAAATTCTCGCATAGATTAAGATAGCCTGGCGATGGAATTCTCGTACGGGCGTGGTGTTCACGCGCATCGAGCGTGGTGCATCACCATTTCGCGACCTTTTCCGTTAACTTTCGCATCTCGCGTTATTATTATTAGTAAGTGTTTGAGAACTGCGCTTTCCGTGCGCCTACAATAAGCTTTAATGACCGCGTTAAAAATTATTTCTGTTGAATAAATCCAGACATCCCGCCACCGGCTATTCTTGATTGGTTATTAGCTTTATTTTGTGTTTGATCGAAGCCGGATGGATAAACGTTGTTATTTTCTCGACAACCTGCACTCAATAAATGTTATTTTCTTTGTTATCTGACTGAGTTACAAATTCACGTGTCACCCCGCCGGATATCGCGCTGCCCTTCATTAACCCCGCCCGTGATTAGGTCAAGCTAGCCGATTCCACGCACCTCCACACATTTCGTTTTGCGTCTCGTTTAGGTTTTCGCGATTTCGTGGACGCGAATGTACGCGTCTGGCGCCCAACATTCGGAATATTTCGTGGAGTATCGGAGGTGCGAGGAAACCACTGGAGAGGCCTACCATCCCGCTCTCCTAAGTCTTTTTGATCCGGCACACGTCCCGGAGCGGTCCGGGGGTGCAAAAAGTCGTGACAGTTTATATGATAAAAAAACTTTATTATCCTTCAATTCTCCCAATTATTTATTATTTCAATTATATATTATAAAGGAAAGAAACGCGAAGTGGAATATGAGAGCGAGAGAGGATGCGAAAGAAGGGACGCGAGCGACAGAGAACGCGTTCCACATATGTCGATGCTCCATCGAACTCTTGCTCGCCATTGTAGTGCGAGCCATATTTTCTCCTAATTTCTTTTCGTTGGAAGGGGCTGTCCGTTTTTGAACTGTTACCATATTTTGTTTCGTTGGTGACATTTTACCCCGCTTCGTTCTGCAACCATCGCCAAACTCAGTTTCATCGAGTCAGCGAACGGTTACAAACGCGTGTTCAGACAACTGAAGTTATTATTAAAAAATGGTTCGCGTGCGAGATATGCTCGAATAGTGTATCCCGCTGATGGGGTAAGTGCAGTGATTCGCGAGTGAATTTTCAATTTATAGTTTTTTTTTTTAATTAATTGTATGTTTTCTACACTGAAGATGCTGTGGGTGGACAGGCTCCCGATTGCCGAGGTGCATTTATACGATATGGTACGTGTGCGGATCCCACGCGATCAGGTATGCGTGACATATTTAATATTTTTTTAATATTATTGCAACATTTTTTAACATTTTTTTAACATTTATTTTATTTTTTCAGGGGTGGTTGCAGTTGGAGGATATTCGGATCAATCATTTTATAAATATCCCGGACATGCGAAAAAGGAAATTCGATAGACAGCGTATTAAAATAAATAACAATAATATTTGGTCTGCGCAGGAGGAAATATTTTGTCTCACCCGGTTATTCGAAACAGATAACATTTAAAAAAATGTTGATTGCGATTATAAAGAAAAAAAATTTTTTAAATAAACATTGTTTATGTAAAAGTACCCATAAATACACTGAATAAATTTTGTATTGTATTTCCTGTTCATTTTTTCACTTACCTTCTCCTTAATTTTAGATATTAAAATAATTTATTAAAATTATTAAAATATGTATTGTTATAAAGTATTATACATTTATAACTTCATGAGAAAAAGATGAGAGCGAGAGAGAATACGTGGATAAAAGAAAGAGAAGGTGAACGTAAGAACGCAGACGATAGAGAACATCCGCGAGGGAGAGAGAGAGAACGCGAACGAGAAGACGCGCGCGAGGAAGATAACGCGAACGAAAAGACGCGCGCGAAGGAGAGATAATGCGAACGGATGATGTGAGCGAGAGAGAGAGAACGCGCGCGAGGGAGAGAGAGAACGCGAACGAGAAGACGGGCTTCATTTTATTACTTTCAGCCCCTTTTCGAAAGGAAGAGAAAAAAAAGAAGAAAAGAAAGAAATAACCCACGATCATAACCAATCGGTGTTACAAAAACTTGACCCAGTGAACCTGTGACCCACATGTTCGCCAAAAAACCTCAATAAATTGTCCTAAAGAACATGCGTAAAGAGAACATCGCGATGGTTAACCCTAGACATGCACAGCGGGGGTCTCCGGGAGACTCCCAGGCCTACTTTCTTTTTTCGGCGTTTCATTGTAAATTCAGTCATCGACGTTCGTCGATACCCTAATGCCCCCCTCCCCTCCGCGCTTGATAACTCTTCCTAGAAAGAAAAATGAAAAGGACCGCGGCGTCACGCTAGTTGAGGGTCACAAATTATAGCCGCCTGCCATGGGCGCTCGCTCACATCTGAAGTGTGAAATGGCATCTGTTTATAAATACTATCGGCCGAACATCGACGCGAGGTGACATTTGTTTATAGAAACATGTCCCGACGCGCTCGCCGATACCATGATCCCCCCCCCCCTTCCCTAGGACCCTCTCGCCCTCAAGTCCCCCCCCCCCCCGCGGAACCCTCTGATGGGAACGCAGACCCCCCTTCCCTAGGACCCCCTCGCCCGCGAGTCCTCCCCCCCGCCCCGCTCCCCCCTCGGAGCACCCGGCCCAGATCTGTCCTATATTTCCTACTGGTAAAGACAAATATACCCAAGGCTTTTAGAATAATTAATAAGTTCTCTCCCATAAAAATAAACATAAAATTTGGATTCGAATTAGGTATTTAAATGTATTTCACTATAAAATTTATTCTGCTTCAGGTATGAAAATAAATGATTCTCTCATATTTTTTATTGCTAAACTCAAATCGAATGTTTTAGTTTGTCTGTCACATCACATTTTTCGATAAATTAGAGTAACGTAAAACAAAATTAATTTTGATGGATTTAATGACACTGCTAAACATTTTTTGTAGATTTGTTAAAAACATATTAAAGTAATTTTTAAGCTTCAAATCATTTTTTTACTACTGCTTTTTTGGATTGAAGAAG
Source organism: Temnothorax rugatulus (assembly GCA_035220575.1). Classification (NCBI taxonomy): domain Eukaryota; kingdom Metazoa; phylum Arthropoda; class Insecta; order Hymenoptera; family Formicidae; genus Temnothorax; species Temnothorax rugatulus. The sequence continues at coordinate 8,948 of JASTWL010001625.1, read as the reverse complement.
TATTGATTTAATAATAGTTTCCTACTAAATAAAAGTTATTTTTTACAGTAAGTCTAAATCGTGCGACAAATGCCTTCTGTGATTACAGATGATAATTGAAAAATACTAAATAAAAGAATAAAATAAAATTGACTATATAAAATTGCGAAATACAAAATACAGTAACAAGACAATGAAATACAAATGAATTATCGGCTGAATGATCTACATTTTATATTTTGTCAATTTCATATTACTTGTTTATGTAGCGTTATTTATTTATATTAAGTAAGTACAAAAGCCGTATATAACATAATTTTGTATTGCAATAGAATTAATTGCTTCTTTTACTTATTACTATTTATAAATCCTTGTGTTTTTAATACAGAAAATCATGGAGAAACAAAAAGAAAACTTTTAAGACTTAAAGTGTGTGTTCATATCTTGATTTGGCTCTATCAAAAAAAGTAAATATCCATTATCGCTGCAGCATTATTAAATCCATCAATATTGTTATTTTTTATTTACTTCACTTAATTTTTTTCCAAATTATTTGTGATAAGCAAGTGACAGATTTGTTTTTAGCAACAAAAATATATAGGAAATGATTATTTTTATGTGTGAAATCATATAGTCATTTATTAGAGAAATTTATACAAAAGAGGATAGTAATTATATTTGTATATATTTCTTATAAATTAAAATTTTTAGTACATACATAAAATTAAAAATATTGATTTCAAATTTGATTTGCATCTATATGACAACCCTGAAATGTTTTTACAATATTAATAAAAATATTTTTTTAAATTAAGACTGCATAAATGGTATCTTGCCAAATTGCTACTGTCACTTTTTTCTGTTTAAAAATAAACAAAAATATCGCATTAATGCGATGCTACAAACATGCAAACAATGTTCGAAAACTTTAATGTTTAATCTAACTTTTTACTTTGCCTATAATTAACATCAGTCATCAAAACCAATCTACAATATGCGGAGTAAGAAGTAAGAGTAGGCATAAACGAAATAAATGATTTTTATTTCTTACTCTTACTTCAGTCGTACGTTTTGTAAGCGTAAAGCGTCGTCTACAATATACGGAGTAAAGAGTAAGAGTAGGCGTAAGAGGACTATTATAAGCCTGTTGCGTCCTAATTGGCTGAGCGTAAGTGTAAGAGTAAAAGTAGGAGTAAGAAATTACTTTACTCTGTGTATTGTAGACGACGCTTTTAGCTCTCTTAGACTTACTTTTCACTTCATTACATCTACTCTTACTTCTTACTTTGCTTATTGTAAACGAGCCTTTATACATAAATGTACGTTTGTTTTAACGTTAAATTTTAACATCACATTTGTAATTGTTAAAAAGTAATACTTTATAAAGATAATACCTTTTTAATTGCTACGAGCTTTTTGTACTTTTAAAATAAATATAAATTTCTCTTATTAAAATAAATAAATTCTTTGCATTAACATTATTAATATACGTAAAATTAAAGATGTTTACTGTAAACCTTATGACTCGCATCTGTCCTTAATCACAGGTTTTAAAAGTATTCTTATAAAATAAAAAAGTTTTGTTTAAATTTATACATTCATATGAGATCGACAAGTAAGAACAAATTTCAATGGATGATACAAATAAATGTGAATGACCTATATTCATTTATTTATGTTTGTTCATATGTTCTTCCTATTTCTTTTTCTGGGTCTTTTTTTTTGCGCATTTGATTATGCAACCAACTCTTGACTGCTGGTGTACCACGATCTTCCAAAATAGTTTTGTGTATTTTGAACGTTATTTCGTTGAAAGATGGTAAAATATGTTTATTAATATTTTCTCCAAACAATGAAAAGGCAATTTCCGTTTCTTTTACAGTCCAACGTGGTCTTAGTATTTTTTCACGAGGTTGAGCTGAAAATATGAATTGCATTCAAAATGTATTATTTTAATACCACACGTCATTGAAGAGTAATCTTAAAATTATAATGTTTGGAAAATAAAGGATTAAATTAAGGGGGAATATACAGTCAGAGGCGCAAAAAAAGAGGGATTTTCTCGAATTTTTTTACGTAAACGTATTAACTTTTTTATTAGAAACTTTTACATAATATTAATATATGTTTGACGAACTTCTTGTATTTTTTTTAGTAGAAAATAATAGTTATTATAATTTTGGCGAATATTTTAATATAACTTCTAAAAAAAAAGTAGCATTCCGGTGGACATCATATCTCGAGACAGGATTATCTGAAATCAAAAAACCAAAAAGATTTCGTTAGTAGATGACTTTATCTTCCGTGTGAACGAAGGATTTCGAAAAAAATTGAATTTTGAATTTTTTAGAGAACTTTGAAGTTCGAGTCACGATTTTTACTTAAAAATTTGACCATTTCATTTTTGTAAAACAAGTTCTAATCGTTGAAAAAAAAAATCCTTCGTCCACACGGAAGCTTAATATGTATAAAAGAAGTGTGTAAAATTTCAAAAAGATCGATGCAGTAGATTTTGAGATATCGTGTCCACCGACTTTGAAAATGTAGTTTTGAGAAAAACGCGTTTAAAGTTTTCAGTATGAATAAAAGTTTTCAGTATGAATAAAACAACAATTTTTTTTAACTTACACGGAGTCATCGATTCCAGGACCATAAAATAAGTCCTCGATTCCTTCTAAAACATCCAAATTTTCGGATTGTTGCTGTCTGCGTAGAATTCTTGCCTCCCGCGTAGCAAGTTGCGCTCTGTACTCGGCGGCGGCAATTCGTTTTTCGTCCAATTTGCGACAGTACTCGTGGGCGTTGTGTCCTATTTTCACGCCCATTGAATACAGCATAGCTAGATGTGTTGATGATCCTTCATTAAAAACACAAGCTGAGATCTTAGCAGCAATATTTACTATTGTAGAACCACTAGGAACAATTTTTGGCGTTATTTTCCAGATCAACTGGTTGTAGCTCTCGTTGTTGTTTTGGTTGAAGCCACCAATACATCTTTGTAATAAGACATCTTTGCTTAAATCTTCGTAAACAGGACGAATTGCTTCCAATATTTGGCTACTAAAAGCATCATACGAGTGCACGAATGATTGTAGCTTACCCGTGGCAGCAGCGCGCTGCCACTCGCACCAAGAGTCTTGGCCGGCAGGACACATATCGTGTTGAGGATTTTCATTCGTAGAAGAGTAATGATAAAATGTGGCCCAAATTGCATTCGACATGTTTTCAATACTGTCACAATTACGCCGTATTGCAAGCCCATAATAAACGGTCAGCTTGTCAATCACTTTTCCAGTCAATTTACCTTTTCCTCCCAAAACTTTCTTTTTGTTATTCTTTTATTTTTTGTTTCAACTTCTACGACGGTGTTTTTTACAAGATTACGAAGACGAGTTCCCATTCTTTCTGGACGTGCCCAACGCATTCTTTCTTGCAAATTTCAAAATTATCGCCATAATCAACTTTTTCTAATACTCCAGTAAATGTTTTGGAGTCTCCGTCTCCAATATAATTGCGATATTTTACACCATATTTTTCCTCAGAACGTTGAAACATTTCTACTATCGCATCAACCTCCATTTTGCCCGAGGAACCCTTATGATTTGAGGAGCACTCTTCCCGATGTGTTTCTTGCCATTCTTTGTATTCATTTTCAGCAACATTATATTTTTTACTCCAAAATTCACACGTTTTACAATAGGCACTTTTTACGCATATATCAACGATTTTACCGCTATAATAACCTATCAAAGAAGCTACACCAACAATGACTGAAATCCTCGCTTCTGCCATGTTCCGTCTCCCGAAACAGTTAGTTCATTTGTATTTTCTAAATTATATTTTTTACAAGTTTCTTTTCTTTCTTCTTTTACAGCATTTGAAAAAACTTTCTCTGCAACTGTATTCACACACTCATTCATATTTTTTACTATAATATCGTAAGTTGTTTGAGATAAAAATGTTGGCAGGTCCATTAGACCACAAAACTTTTTACAACCTTCTAATCCCAATCCTAAAATTCTCATTACGTACACGAACTTACGATTTATTTCATAAGTATGGCCTACAAAAGGACTAGAGATTATATATTCTGGCGGACACGAGTTACACATCACAGCGATTTTGAATCCAAGGCCACGTTCATTGCATGTCTGAAACTGTACATCGCCATTGCATTTTTTACACTTTACTAAATTCGAAATGGCCGTGAAAACTGTCAAAATATTTACAATTCTATAGTCTGTAGAATTATCTTGTGGCACATTTAAGTCTTCACAATACTTCAGTTTTTTTGCAGATGTACTGTAACTTGACGAGTCAGTTTCAACTGTTTTTGGATTGAAACTCTGTCTCCTTTTTCTGCGTCTGTCTTTACGAGTTGCACTTTTTTCTCGAGTTTTCCTATCCACTTTGTGATCTTCCATATTAGAAAACAACGTGAAAAACTTTTCCAAAAGAAATATACCAAGCGTATTCTTCAAAATCTGATGCAACACTAACGGTTGTCGGCTTTTAATTTTTTATACTTGTGAAACTTGTTTATACTTGCGCGTCGCCGGCGTCGAACGCGACTCAGCGAATCGGACGGTCGGGGCTACAAAACGCTCTCACTCTTACAATTTTGCTCGGATCGACTTGAAATTTTGGGACAACATTCCTGAGATACTATACTTTAATATAAAAAAATAATAAAAAAATCGATTTTTTCGAATTTCTGACTGTATATTCCCCCTTAAAACAGTGTTAATTTGTCAAAACTAGACAGGAGTTATAAAATGTCACTCCTTCCATAGTTACTGCGCTTTAAAAAAATTTAGTGTTAAAATTCACAGATATTGTTACAGAAGAATTTAACGTAATTAGCCTACGGTAGAGCCATTAAAAAGTTAATATTTAATGAAACATGACAAATCTATGCTAAATATTTATCGATATAATTTATGACATAAAACTTTATTATTATTACGAAAAAAGAAAAAATTGTAAAATATAAAGATCGAATTTACATACATTTCAAAATTTATAAATAATCGTTTTCACACGTTTCAACATGTAATCTTTTTGGCTGGTACTATCCATGTTACGTATGTTTGTAAATATATCATATATACCGACAGTCATGCACTAATATACATTAATGTACAAAATTATTAAGAAGTTGTTTCTCAGAAATTAGGTAATCCATTATTTTATAATTTTTTATATTTTCATAAAACTTGTATTTTTCTGTTTTTTTTTTACTAGAAGTATAAAAGCAATTTATTTTCTAAATATCGCAAATATTAGATAATTTAAATAATGCTAACTTACTAAATCGCGTCTTTTTTTTATGTTTGTTTGATTTGGATAAAACGTCTCCTGAATATTTTCTTTTTTTTGCTTTTTTTCGTTTCGATATATTTTCGTTAGAAGTATCTGCGAATGGCAAAGAGATGTCATCCTCTGAGTCTTCATTTTCAAGTATCTCATTTTCGCTCTCTTCTTTGCTTATTTGTGTTATCTCATTTTTATTTGAATCAGTGGAGATACAACCTGCAAAAAATGAATGACAATAATTACATACCTACTATATTCTTAAATATATATTCTTAAAATCGGACTATATTTAATTGTTAATAAAATACAAGTACAAAATATATTGCTAAATATTGTAATTATTTAAGAAAATATATTTATTCTGTTAATACATTACCCATTTCTTGAATTTCACTTGTTAGATTAGTTGTAGAAGTATCGGTAATATCTGTTATATTTTCTCTTGTTACAGAACTATTTGTAGTATTGTGTGCAGATACATTTCCAGCTTTTTCTAAAATTTTGGACATGTCTAAAATATCAACCTTTGCAACAGGTTGTCTGTAAATCTGTTTGTGAATATCTTGGTGATGACCCATAAAATTAGCAACATGAGATACTTCAGTTTCAGTTAAATTAAGTGATAGGCATTTTTGTGGCTATATGTTACGTAAAATGGTGCCACGTAAAGTGCTGACATTTTCCGCTCCGCATGTAGCAGAATATTCACGCATTAACTTGCATGCTCTAACATATTTGAATCTTGTTTTGCTGCTACTTGGAATACCAAATAGGTAAGGATTTTTAAAGATACTCCTGCTATTTTTCGATATTTCAAAATTGTTTCTATCGACTCTATCATTTGTGGGTTTAATAAAACAGGTACGGTCCGATTAATTTTCCACGAACTGTAAAGCGCACATATTTTTTAGCTATTTCTTTTTCTGATACTGGTAATTTTTTATAATCTCCATCTGCATCTGTCACTTTCGTTGAATTCTTATAATCATCTATCAAAGTTCTTTCTATTTCCCCTGCTCGCCGCCGATTAAAAACTTGTATAATAATTAATGTTGTTTCCAAGAGTGATCTCCAAGCATTAAGCGAAAATTGATTTTGTAATATTTCCATGTTAGATGTTCTCTGCTCTTCTAAATACTTGTTAATTTTGCTATATCTGATGCTAGCGGAAGTTTAACCTCTTTTTGTCTACTTCTTTTAGATAGTGTTTCTCCAACAGTTTTGTTTACAACATCGCCGTAATCTTCATGCAATATTTTTTGAAAATTTTCAACCAGTCTTTGTTTTTTATTGTCATGCTGATTAATACATTCATTAATTAAAATTTTACACATTTTTTTCAGCATTGTTCCTATACTTAACGCATTAAATGGCACATCATACATATCTGTTTCTTCATTATATTTGGCAATGACATTTACTGCTTTTACAGCAATATCATAATACTTTGGATCAAATAATATTTGTAGTTCTTGTATTTGTGGTTCAATTTGTTTTAATGCTTGTAAATATCGACCAAGAAGTCGTAACTGCGCTCGTATATAGTCATCTGATGGTCTAATCTGTGTTTTATGACAAAGATGATTGCCGAACAAAATATAAGTAAATCATATCTTATTATATACGAATATCGTCCTTTCTTATTATCGGAATTATTCTCGTTCTTAATTTGGTACAAGCTCGGTTATGGACTGATTTTGAAACACTTCGTGCAAGTTGCAGTATGTGTCGAGATGTATCTTTCTTTTTGCTTGCAGAAACGAAAATGATGTCTAAGATTGGTCCTGCATAGTGTTTTCCACATTAGGGCACGGTAAAAATTAGATCCATTCTGCTTTGCTCTATGTTAGGCCTTCTTGTAACAATCATAAAGCCTTTATTTATATCTGAATGTGTATTAAACTTATAATTTCCTTTCTTTCTGCAATGACCTTATCAATGTTCTTCTTTCATAAGAACTCTTGGGCAGTAACAAAAACTTTGTCTACTTCTTCTTCATTGCTATGTTTAATTCTAAATGGCGAGCAATTTTGGTTTGCATTTTGTTACAATACATAACAAAAATTAGACTTTTTGTCTCCTTTTGGCCCTCCGAGACATTTCTACAAATAAATCATCATCCCTTGCAAATAATTGATTCTCTGCCTTGTAACAAAATCCCTTTTAATGATCTTTTCGATTGAGTTTTTGGATAATTTATACGTTGATTCATTTAAACAGTTGATGCGGATTTATTTTGCGAGGAAGAATTATTTTCTGATTTATCAAACTGTTCATCATTTTCACTAATATCATTCGATTCTTCACTCTGAATAGACGGCACAAAATCGGAATCATCGTCATCTTTCCATATCATTATCATTAGTCTCATTTTCGTCACAACCTAAATTGAGAAATAGTATTATATTGTGTTCTTGTGAGAACAGTGACACAATCCATATATGATATTCTCAGGATTCATATATCACTCTTTTCACAAGGATATAATATGAATTATATATACACACACACACACACACACACACACACACAACACACACACACACACACACACACCACCCACACACACACACACACATATATATATATATATATATATATATATATATGTTATTTAAAGAGGATATAGACACTTACCGATCGCAAATATATTCCGACCAGTGTGCTTGCTATTTCGCACCAGTTCTTTTTGTGTTAAATCACTTCACACAGAGTCTCTTTCACAGAGCACTTGCGCGCGATTCGATGACACTCTGAACAATATCGTTCGCAACTAATGCGGCTCGACGCGCTTCAGCCCTCGTTATATACCCTTTGCCCTCTCTCTCGCTCCAACTGATTTTTGAAAGATCTTTTCCTTTGTCTCGCGTACTGCGCAGTTAAATTGTTGTTTAGTCTACGCGATAACACCCCCTTCTTCAAGAAAAAAATTTGTTTAAGGCGCTCGCGAAACGTGTCCCGACAGATTAGGTTTGATGCGTCATCGACAAAACCGACAAAATGATAGCTCCTGCACGTGTATACGAGACAACATCAAGCCTCTGTCGCTTCGACTGAAAGACCATTTCTTCCTTTGTCTCGCGTACTGCGTAGTTAGATTGTGTTTAGTCTACGCGATAACACCCCTTTTCCCAGAAAATGTTGTTTACGACGAACATGTTCCGACAGGTTCGACGCGTTATCGGATCGATCGTCGTCCCGATGACGTCATTTCTTCCTTTGTCTCGCGTACTGCGTAGTTAGATTGTTGTTTAGTCTACGCGATAACACCCCCTTTTCCAGAAAAATGTTGTTTACGACGAACAGGTTCCAACAGGTTCGACGCGTCATCGACATAACCGACCGACCGACGAAACACGCTCCCACGCGGTACGCGCTATCGAGTTAGTCCTACCCATTGTGCGCCGCCTAGCGACCGCGGCGCGAACGCTGACCCGCGGCGCGACCGCGCACCCCACGCGGACCCCACGCGGACCCCTCGCGCGGCCCTACCCGCGCGCAGGTGAGTCACGCGCGCGGTGAGTCATCCCGGTGAGTCATCCTACCCCCCTTCCCCCTTGACGACGTAATCCGATATCCTTGAAATCCGATATCCTTGAAATCCGATATCCTTGAAATCCGATACCTTGAAATCCGATACCCTTGTGTAACCC
>JASTWL010001624.1:0-29608 GCA_035220575.1 Temnothorax rugatulus | reverse complement strand
AGAATCGATTTGAAATGAATAATTTACAGTGGCGTAGCTTGCCCTAGATGGGCCTTGTATCAAAATTTGTCGGGGGGCCCTTCTACCCGACTGCGGCGAAGCCCAAATGGAGGGTAAAGATTTTTCACAAAAGAAACAAAAACGCTCGCATTGAATAAAATAAATATATATTGATTATAAGTAATTACTTACAATTAATAATGCTCCTAGGAGCCAAGTTAGCCAAACAATTCAAATATATACTTTTCTCGCCTTTTTTTCGGCAAACTTATTTATTAAATCATCCATAGCTGAAGACGATTTTAGTTTTTCGAGATTTTCTGCCTCTATAGACAGTACTGACAAGTCTGATAGCCGTTCTTGTCCCATAGAAGTCCTAAGATAATTTTTAATCAGTTTTAATTTTGAAAAGCTTCTTTCAGCTGTTGCAGTTGTAACCGGAAGGGTCAAAAATAGGAAGCATGCTGTTATTACATCCGGAAAACTGGATGCAAGGCTATTGAATTTTATCAGTAATAATTTCGTGAGTTCTTTAATGGAATGAATTTTCTGAATTTCAGATTTTAAGCATGTTTTCAAAGCAATTAATTGTTCATACAGATCAACTGACATGTCTTTACTGTATTTAGCAGTCAGTTTTCCGGCTTCCTTTTTTATTATTTCGTTTGAAAACAATAAGAGTTTCTCCGGTTGTAACACTTCGAACGTATTACTCAGGTCACAGAGGCTCTGAAATCTTTGTTTAGTTTGAGAAATTAATATATCCAAACAGCAATAGTATACATTGACTTTGAAGTACGATTCCGGGTCTGAAATTCTTTCATCTTCTGATAACTCATCAAAAAAACGCTTCGTTATCTTCCGTCTTTTATTTTTGAAAACAGTTGTTACCCCCCACTCTTTTGCTAGATCTGTGGACTCGTTTAGCAAACCATGGAATGATTTTTGATTTCTTATTTCGCTCAGTCTATTCAAAAGATTACTTAGTAAAATACTAGCTTTCTGTAAGTCATTATTTTCATGCTGTAGGGCCTTAGAAACAGGGTTAATGATTTCAAATAGTGAAGAAAAAAAGGCGACAAGCACTATAAAATCGTAGCTCTCTAAAATGTTAATTATATTCTTACATTCGTCACGTTCGTCTTTTTTAGTGGAAATTAAATTTAGTTGGTACAAAGTTTTCATTATTAATGAATAATTTTTCCTTATAGCCGATAAAGAGTCGTTTCTTGAAGACCATCTAGTAGGGCATACTTTTTTAAGGGTAATTTTATATTTTTCAGATGAATCGTTACTCAACATTGACCAGCGTTTTATACTATTGCCAAAAAAAGTATATATTTTTTCCAAATTATCGAAAAAAATTGACACTTCCCGAACACGTTTCGCAGCATCATTTAAAATTAAATTTAATGCGTGTGCCGCACAATGAACATAATCGGCATTTGGCGCATGCTCTTTTATAAGGGCTTGTAATCCTCCATATACACCCGACATAACATTTGCTCCATCGTAACCCTGCCCTCTACATTTGGACAAATCAATTCCATATTCTTTTATGGTATTTAAAATTTCAGTTTTAAGCCCTTCTGCACTACAATCGGCTACTGATATAAACCCCAAAAAGGACTCGCAGATTTTTATTTCTTTAGGTACACGATCATCATTTTCTGTTATCGAGATGTATCGAAAAACTACAGAAAGTTGGTCAATTTTTGACAGGTCTTGTGTTGTATCCAAAATAATCGTCAGAAATGGAGCTTTTTTAATTTCTAAAACAATATTTTCCCTAACTGCGGTACCAAGCAAATTAATAATCTCATTTTGAATCGTGGGGCTTAAATAATTGATTTCACCTTTTGGCTTTAAAAGAAGTTCTTTTAAAATAGGATCATAATTAGATAGTAAACGTAAAATTGACATGAAATTTCCAGATTCAGAATCATGGCCTCTTAAAGGTAAATTGCATGATGCTAAAGTAATTATAACATTAATTATACGATGCAATACATCTCGCCAGAAAGTAATTTTACTGTTGATTTCACTTTGCAATAAAGTATCGATGGTATTTCCTTGTAACCAATTATTATAAGATAGAGCCGCGTTAATATGCTGCTGTGAGTTTTCATGGTCAGATATACATTGTGTAAAATTGCTTCTAACGGAAACACCGTTAATCCATGCGGAGGAGTACGATTTGCTTTGACGATCTGCTAACAACCAACAGAAGTGGCAATACGGTTTGTTTAAAATATTAGAATAACATAGCCATGGCCTTGCAATTTTTATACCAGCCTTATTTAAATATAAGTAATGATAGGCTGAAAAACATCGCTTTGTTTCTGGATCCTTTGAAAACGGTCCTTGTGGTTTAAATGGGCCCAATTTAAAAATTATTTTTCGTTCGCATTCAGTAAGGCTGTCACCAAAATTTCCTCTATCTGACGAAGATATATTATGAAATTCTTCAGACTTCTTAGGATCTTCGGTATGAGTTTCTTCTATTTCTGGAACCTCTAGTAGACAATGTGCTCCAGAAGAATCTAAAAATATACTTAACCCTCAGTTACCTCACCTGGTCTGAGAGACCCTGCACATTGTTAAAACGTGCAGGTCTTTAAAACGTTCATAAAACCCTTGTATCTTTTTTTAGTCAGTTACATTGTCGTATACGACAGTATATATACTGTAGCCTTGAAGCCAAAATTCTGTCAGTTTCTGTAGCAAGCAGTCAAGCAGTTCATTAATTTTTTTGTATATATGTTACGTACATATATACGTAATTAAATGCGTAGGCATGCCTAATATCAGAGATAAACTCATCTCTGCTAATATTATATATTTATAATTAATAGCGGTGCGGATTGCGGAACGATTCCAGTCCATAAGATTCCCGGCGTCGTGTTTTAGGTTAGGTTGGTTTAGTTGACTTTATATCGTGGTTTTTATTATACTATGGTATATATTAGAACAAAACTGTTTGCAGTCTCAGCAATCTGTATGGCTCTCACAACTATACCGATTATTTTCTCGGTGTAGATAGGTACTTAGTACTTATACCAACTACCAACTTACCATTGCAATCTAAATCACTCACAGAATCTAATTGCTGAAAAAATGAAGAAATTTTGGGCAATTTTTTTATAACTTCCTCCTTTTTCTGTTTATTTTTTCTTTTCATAGCTCCACTGGGGTAATCTCTTTTTCTTTCACTCATTTTTTTCACAAATCACAATTAACCTTTCGCCCGCATAGGTGGGTCGTTTTCATCCGGGCGAAAATCAAATGTAGTTGTAACTTTTGAAAACGGGTAGAGAGGGCGCCACTGCGCATCCGTAAAAAAAGTTATGCTCCCCGAGAACCCGCCTACCGAGTTTCAAGGCGCCATGGCGCTAGTCCCCCTCCGGCCGTCACAGGAGACACGTAATTCTTGAAAGGACGAGGTTTGCGGCGAACACTTAAGCACTTCATTTCAAAATAATTGCATGCAATATTTTTTTTATGAAAGGTACGCTTTTCCTCTTCAATTTCCTTTTTTATTTATTTCGATATCTTTATTTGTCTTAAAGTTAAGATTTTTTGAGTAAAAAATGATTTTACCAGTTGTAGTTGTAGTTGCTCCATTTTTTAAATACAAATTATGTGAAAAAATTAAATTATTTATAATTTTATGATTGATACTTCAAATTGAAGGTTTGAATTACCTCCATGAATTTTTTAAGATTTTTTGGAACACTTTAACACTTAAAAAAAAACGTCAGGACGAAAACGACCCACGGCCTAAGAGTTCGAGTGAGATTGTGGATAACATTTTACGAATTTTTGCTTACACACGTCGCGTCGGGGCCCCTGTAGCCCGGGGGCCCCATATCATTGATACGGCTGATACGGCGGTAGCTACGCCCCTGAAAGAAATCAAATTTACTTTAGAAATAAATGCACTTTAGTCAATTTCTCTTTTCTACCAGGGTATACACGTAATTACCCAGCAAACCAGTAATCACTTGCTATCAAATTTACGCACTCGGTGATTATTGGTTTGCTGGGTAATTGTCACTATAATGTTAATAAAGTTACTACTACGGAACTGTATGTTAGGATTAATTTATCTTGTAGCATGCTGTTTTAAGAATTTTTCCACTTCATAATTTTGAATGTTTGTTCTGTACATTAACTGTTTAGCTGTTCTGATCGAGTTTTCATATTATACTTATACCTGAATCATACCACTTTACAATAAGTTTACACATATAGCTTGGACAATTTAAACAGCTTTTATTCTGCTGGAAAAGTCTGCCATAATTTGTCAGAAACTCCATAATGCAGTTTCCTGTAATTTTTAATTTTATTTATTGATTAAGTTATTCTATATAGAATCGGATTACTAAGAAAAAAAAAATGAAAAAAATTGGCGAACATAATTATTGATATCATCTCAAAGTACGGACTTTGCACTTTCAAATAAGAAAAAAAAAACTGTCCGCCAATTATTTAGGGAGATATCGCAATTTAAATTAACCCCTGTTTTTTAAATGATTTTCGCACGATACCGCCGGCATTTGCGTAATCCGATGTGCACCACGAGGAGGTTGCTCGGTTGGATTTTGCACATCGCATGTGCGTGTGTGTGTGTGTGCGTGTGTGTGTGCGTGTGTGTGTGTGTGTGTGTGTGTGTGTGTGCAGGCGCGCGCGTGCGTGTGTGTGTGTGTGTGTGTGTGGTTGCGCGCGCGCACGCGCATGTACATTGCGATATCTCGCTAAATAATCGGCGCAGGACAGTTTTTTTTTTATTTAAAAGTGCAAAGTTTGTACTTTGAGATGGTATCAATGATTATGTTTGCCAATTTTTTTCTTAGACGGTGGAAGACTGCAAATTTCAAGATTTTGGATATCTCAAATACGTCCTTATTCAAAGCTGACTACGGCTTTGAGTATTAAACGAAATTAAAAATTGAACTGAGACACCTCCCTGATAACCGCCAACGATAGAAAACGATAAAAAATTTCTTATCGTTTTTAATATGGTTAGTGAATCGTTTATTTACGATACTCTATCAGAAATTCACGTTACAAAATACTTGGGATCCTATTGTAAATGTCTTATCAGCTGCACATCAGTTTCTATCGTTTTTAATATGGTTAGTGAATCGTTTATTTACGATACTCCATCAGAAACTCACGTTACAAAATACTTGGGATTCTATCGTAAATGTCTTATCAACTGCACAGTTTCTATCGTTTTTAATATGGTTAATGAATAGTTTGAATTAGTTTTAGTCAATCCATTTCAATCGTTACGAATCGTGAATTAAGGAATCAGATTTATACCGATTTATTTCTTTCAATCGGTTTTTATCGTCTTGAAGAACGCCGGGAACGGGGCAACTAGCGCCAGGAGTCGGAGGCCGCTGGGCTCGGTGTTCGGTGTCCGGAGCGGCTACCGCCAGGAGGTCCTTATAGGAAGAGATCCCTTCAGTTACGATACTGGATTTCTCTGCTTTTCGCCTCGCAAGGGGTCTGCTTATGTATTATGACTGGATGTATTTTAAATACAAGAAGCGCTTTCCATCATGCGCGGCCTAGCGGCATTGTCGCGAACTAATCGCCGATTTGGTTGATGCGGATTCAATTTATATCATTGATATACTATAGAAAATGAACCGATTTGCTGCCGTAAAGAAGATGATAAGTTGTATGTCAGAAAATCCTGATAAGAAACGATAGATGTATCGGTTCGGTTAAGTCGTATAAATATCGACGAGATATCTATCGTTTTAATCTTATAAAAACATATACAAAGTAGAAGGCTTTTAAACGATTCAATTTATATCATTGATATACAACAGAAAACGAACCGATTAGCTGCTGTACAGAAGATGATAAGTTGTACGTCGGAAAATCCTGATAAGAAACGATAGATGTGTTGGTTCGGTTAAGTCATATAAATATCAATGAAATGTCCATCATTTTATTCTTATATATCCGTATTAATGCATACGGTAAAATTATTACCATAAATAACGATATATACTATATCGTATATATAGGATTGATTTAGACGGGCAATAATTGTACATATAGAAAACGATTCATAACTATAAAATTTGTATAGTTATTTCCTTATTCGGATCTAAAACGATAGAAACTGATTCGATTCGATTAATGTTTTATCTGTCTTTTAAATATGCAACGATAGAACCGATAAGATACGATTAAAAACGATACAGATGTAGCCGTTTTTAATCGTTTTCTATCGGAGATGGTTACCAGGGCTTATAGTAGAAAGTTTGCCCTGTAAAACCTTTTTTATACTATTTTCTACGTTAATTATTTGTTGAGTAATCACAGTTCAAAGACGGGCAAAAATTTACTGAAAAAAAGTAAAAAAGTAAAATTGGCCTCTCTCTAGACATGGAAGTCGAACTTCCCGTAAAGATATTGTGAAAAATAACGTGTGCACCTCAGGTCGAAAGCTTTTTCAGACTCGTGTGATTGCCGCCCTCGCCTTCGGCTCGGGCGGCAAACTTCACACTTGTCTGAAAAACGCTACTTTCGCCCCTTGGTGCACAATATACTATTAATTCGTTTTTAAATAAAAAGTTGGCAGCTTTATTTTATTCAGGCAGTTTTACTTTTTTCTACATATTATAGGGCTTATATACTTATATCTTGAATACGTTAAGGGGATGCTGGAGCGACGGCCGAACTTCCTCGATGTCGATAATGTCGAACATTTTTAATTCCGTTCTAATTCGTTTTCTATCATTTTCTATATTACCGATCTATATCTGCCCTTGTCTAACGAGAGGCATCTGTCTTTGTTCGATTGCTGCGCCATCTCTCGCTACACGCAATACTACTCCGCACGCATACATACATATGAGATTTTCAAAGATACTTTTCTCTTATTACTAAATCTTCTAAGCTTATTTCTGAAAGCACAACATTATTCTTTTTTGCAATTCCGAGGGCGCTGGAGGCTTATTTTATACGTACAAAGTCTAACTTTTTATGTGCAGCAAATGTTGTCACGTCATACATATATTTTTTTTTTTCGTTTTTGATGTAAAATCAACGCTAGCGCCCTCCGTTTTTATGCGTACTTTAATCCTGTAAAATTTTTTTCAATTCCGAAAAGCCAATTCCCGTCTGAAGACGGGAACTGACATCTTCGGACAAAGAGTCTAAACGTCCAAATAAATTGAAGAGTGGCCAATCTGTGAAACACATGAAGCAGGAATTGGACCGACTACGACTGATGACCAAAAATGTGAAGAATTCCGGGGGCCAAAAAAAATGTGTCAATAAATCGGAGAAAGAGAATATTCCAAATACATTTAAAAAATGGAATGATGCAGAAGTCATCACGTATGAAAATTTGTAAGTAGATCATAATAGTATATAATTAAATGTTTCCATTCTCTCTCTCTCTCTCTCTCTCTCTCTCTCTCTCTCTCTCTCTCTCTCGCGCGCGCGCGCGCGCGCGCGCGCGCACTGAAAACAGCTTAGTCGAAATGATGTCAATATGACGTCAAAATCGTCGTTTATCATCTTTCATGTTCTAGACTTTCTCTGTTATAGAATACAAGCAAAATTCGGTATTATTTATGTGTACACTTTTTTTAATTTATCGATTAAATATTACATATCTATGTAATTTTGTAGCCATTTTTTATCCCAAATGGCAGTTGATGCACCTTGTACGAAAACAAAGGATGAAGAATTATTGGAATTAGGTTCCGATACGGAATTTGCATCAGATGCTAATGAATTTTTGCACAAAAGTACCGACGATAATAGTCCATCAATACTCGACTCTAGACCATATCTAAGGAAGAGATCTCGACTTGCATTTTATCCAGTCAAGAATAATGCAAATGCAACTGAAAATAGTGCTACAACACTAGTGAACAACACTAGTGAAAGTTCCGAAGATGTGATCTATCCTAGTCCTACGCAAAGTCCTACCCTTGCGCCTAAAGTCAAACAGCATTTAAAACTCAAGAGGAAAATTCCTGTAAAACGTATAGATTTTGGATTATGTCCTTCGCCTAAACGTACTTCTGAAATTTCCGAAGATGTGATAGAAGTCAGTCCTACGCAAAGTGTTATGTCTAAAGCGTCTAAAGTCAAACAGTATTTAAAACTCAAGAGGAAAATTCCTGTAAAACGTATAGATTTTGGATTATGTCCTTCGCCTAAACATACTTCTACGCAAATGGAAAATGTTAGTACATTGAAAGATAAAGTTAACACAAGTTATCTTTCACCAATAAAAGTGCATAACAAGACCGATATCGAAGACGAAACTTTTTATCTGCCTGCAGAACAAACTGCAAATAGAAATAAAATGGATCATTTTAATTTGGATGACACCGAAAACAAGCCACCTGAAAAAAAGATGTTATTGAATAAGTTTAATGTGTAAATATTACTTGAAAATTGTGATAATGTGTGTGTGTGTAAATTGCTTTTTTATATGTAATAAAAACATTATTTACAGATTGTCAAAAAGAAAGGACATTTCAGAGCAGCTTAACATGCGATGTAAAGCTGATAGAGCAAAGTTAAACGGCCAGGATTGCTGGGAATGCAGAGAAGTAATTAATGCAATATTAACAGTATAGTTATATAAGATATGAATAAAAAATATAAATAAATAAATATAAATATATAAATAAAAGAAAGAAATATAAATATAAATATTTGTCTCATAAAAAAATAATTCATAATTGTGATTTTTAGTATTATAAGATGTTGTCATTGTCAAAAGAAGAGTTACAAAAGCGGAAGAATCAATGCTCGCGACATCGACACAAATATAAGCGACCAAATACACCAGAAGGTATAATATTTTATTTTATTATCACTTTTTTATGTATATATAATAAATATAATCTTTTTAAAGGTTTTTGGGATCCGGAGTTTTCCGAGACATTAGGCACTTACTGACAAAATCTGATTCTCAAGGCTTTATTTTGCGACTCGTGGTAAAAACATTATCATAATGACGTGTACAATCCTCATCAATTTGATGTCACTTTGACATCGTTTTGACTAGGTTATTTTCACTAGCGCTCTCTCTCTCTCTCTCTCTCTCTCTCTCTCTCTCTCTCAATAATAAATTTAATTAACTGTAAACTTAAACTTTAAATAAACGTAAAGTAAATTTGAAATTTTTACTTGATAAGCGGCAATATAATATAAATATAAAATAGAAGCAATAAATACTTTACAAACATATTTATTTATTTTAGTAACAATTTTATTCATGTTTTTTTATATTTTTTTTGTTTAGGAAAGAAACATTGTCTGATGTTCCGGATGAGTCCTTTTCCGGATTAGACTCTCAAATTTTTAAGCGCAGCATGGATATGTCACTTAATTCTCCGGAAAAGACGAATGTAACTCATCATCTTACCTCTTCGAAAGTTAACAGTGCCGCTTCGATTACTGATACAGTAGATTTACGTAACTCAAATGAAATCCTTGAGAGATTAACGTGAGTAACATATGGAAATATTTGAAATGTGTTAAATTCAGCCTTTCATGTGAATAATTAATTGTAAAAATAATGTATTATAACTGAATTTTTCGCATTACTGTTCTGTGATGTGGTTAATATATTCTTTTTTTTTATGCTACACTGTAAAGCAGTTGTTTTTTTTATCTATGATTAACGAGTAATTCTTTGATATCCAAACCTTTTTCGGAATCAGGACCTTGAGCTTTACGCTGATTGTAATTTTAATATTTGCATAATATACTTATAGTAATACTTTTAATTATTGTATAAAATTTGTAGGGTACTAGAAAAACAAATGAATGAACTACTCGAAGGGCATAAGCAATTGATGCAGCAAGGTCAACAGATACTGGAGGAAGTGTTACTGCAGAAAGCAGTAGGCGAAGTAAATGTACACGGAAAAAAAAATTTACTTGTTTCAAGTGAAATTTCATTGCTTTAAAGAAAAAAATTACTCCAATAGTCCCTAGCAGGAATTTACTTCTTTCATAGAAACAATTTCCTTGTTGCTAGTAAATATTTTCTGGAACGAAAGAATTATCTCTTTAAATAAAAATTATATGTTATGAAAAGAAATGAAAATTACATCAAAATAAGAAAATGTTATCTGCGGGGAATATTTATATTTCTTGAAACAAAGGAAATATTTCTCACGAGTAGTAACCGTATTTTTGAGGCAATGGCAAATTTTTTTGCATTGAAAATATCGATTCTTGTACGGTAACAATATTTTCTTGCAGTAACGATATATTTACTACGATCAGAAATAAATTTTCTTGCAACTAATAAATTGATTCTTGCACGGTTACAATATTTTCTTGAAATAAATACATTTTTACTTCGATAAGAAATTAATTTGCTTGCAACAAATAAACAGATTCTTGCGCGGTTACAATATTTTCTTGAAATAAATATATTTTTACTTCGAGAAGAAATGAATTTACTTGCAACTAAGAAACAGACTCTTGCACGGTTACAATATTTCCTTGCAATAAAAATATATTTGCTGCTGCACAGAAAGAACGGTTTCTTTGGATTTAATAAATTTTATTATCGCTTTAATGATACTATTGTTTTATTTAAACAATATCAATGCTTCATAAAAAATGTCTTAAACATTTATTTATTTATTATTTATTTATATATGTGGTAGTCGGTTGACTGCCACATACATAAATAAATAATAAATAATTGTCATATCTCCATCACTCGAGTGACCGGTGTGATGAATTCCAATGATGTGTACAACTGCGAGTGATAGACGCTTTCGCCGTGGGGTCTTATATACGATCTCTGGTCGAATTTGACTTACGAGTTTAGCAGCCGCCTAGCGGTGAAAACGCTTATCACATTTATTGTAACCAAATAATATATTATTTGGTTGGGAGAATAAATTTGTACTTGCGGCAAGAAATAATTGTTTGTATATGTATAAATTGATACAAGTAATCAATGAATTATTTCTAGTATTTATGTCATAAATTTTAAAAAAACTTCACTTATTAACAACTGTTATGTTCAAGTAATTATTTTTATTAGTTTTGATAAAATGATTTTCTACTGACAAGTAATTGTGTTTTTGTTTCAATAAAACATTCTCTTCATTGACAAATTATTTGTTTTAGAGATAATTTCATTGAAACAAAAACAAATGTTATTGTTCGAAGTAATTATTTCTTTCAATTTAGAAATCATAATTCAAGAAAATGTTTAAAACAAGAACATTTTTTTCTGTGAAGTAAAGCTACATTTTTTGTAACTAGAGACAAATTTGTAGATTCTAGAAACGTATTTTTTGCGCAAAGTAAAATTTTTACTTGAAATTATTGTCGTATAATACTGTTTACAGTATGGAGTTATTTCTCTTAAGTAAATTTGTACTTGCGGCAAGAAATAATTGTTTATACATTTGTATTAATTGATACAAGTAATCAATAAATTATTTCTAGTATTTATGTCATAAATTCCCAAAAATTTGTTACTTATTAACGACTGTTATGTTCAAGTAATTACATTTATTAGTTTTAATCAAATGATTTTCTACTGACAAGTAATTGGGTTTTTGTTTCAATAAAATATTCTCTTCATTGACAAATTATTTGTTTTGGAGATAATATTTTATTGAACCAAAAAAAAAAAATTTATTGTTGGAAGTTATTATTTCTTTCAATTTAGTAATTATATTTCAAGAAAATGTATTTACTTGCAACAAGTAAATTTTTTTTTCCGTGTAGTAAGAAGCTTTTACGAACCGCTCGAGGGCTTTCCGCTCAATACGCTAGACCAATTCGATGAAATAGAAAGCGACTCCCAAAGAAGTATGCGTAAGAAAATGGTGAGTAGCTTAATTATTAATGAATCCATTGCATCTACAATATCTACTATAATTTCTTAATATATAATTGTATGTGGATTACTCTTTATAATTTCAACGCCATATAAGCTGCCGTTTTATAAGTAGGTTTACAACGTCCTTTTTCAGCGATGTAAAACAGATATATTACAGCTCGATTTATTGTATTCTTTTATTATCCCTATATTATATGTATAATTAAATAGATATTTATTAGTTACTTGAATTTTACCTGGATATAATATTGAAACATACTTTATTTTATTATTTCAGTATCATCATTTGAAAAGTTTGGGAGGCTCAAAATTGCGTGACTTCTTACATTCCTCTCTAAAGGAAATTATGACGGATGAGTTGGTAAATAAGTTTACGTGGTCTGGTGGTGCTGAATCAAGAAATTTTGGTGATACAAAAATTGCTAATATCCTATATCGTAAGACATTTTTTATATAATATATAACCAATCGTTGCAAAAATTCTCCTACAATTTCCCTTGAAAAATTTCCACTCAATTTTTACTTGTTTATACCAAATGGCAAATGACTGGAGTTGTGCCAAAATGTTTTCCATTGGTTAACCTTTAAAAATCTACAGTATAAATTTTTATATGGTTTTCTCACTTCTTTTTTTGTTGATATTTGTAAACAAATAAAAGAGGAACTAAGAAAACCGACTACGAAAATTTATTGGTGAATTGGCCTTGTAGTGTAACTTTACAAATGTTTAATTTTATCTTTCAGTTGCAGCTCAAAATTGTCCATTCTTTAAAGGGCCAGAGAGCAAAATTGAATTCAAAACGGAAATGCAGGAGGTTTTGCGTGCGGCAAAACAGAGAGCCTGTAATAAAATTAAAAAAAGAGAATTTGTAACAAAGGAGCAGGAAGATGATGGAACCGATGGAACCGATGATCAAGAGTGTCCATCCGAGGAGATGACCGAATACGACGAATCGGATAATTAAAGTTTCCGCAAAGTACGTATGAATATTTTTACAAATATAAGATAAAGTTTGTGGATATTGTTATACAATCGAGACTAATCTTACAGAGTGTGGAAAGAAATGTGCGAGGCGTATGCGCATCAATTGGTAATACAAAACAATCCGGAAAAAGCGGTGTCATATTTACCAGCTGTACACAAAATTTACGAAGCCATAGAAGTATTTATAAATGCTAAGATGTTTAAAGAGGCTTATGCACACTCGCACGATGTAAATTGGATGCTGCTGATACGTTTCTAAATAAAATATTAGAATCTTAGGCGGAATGGGCCACTTATAAAGGTCAACTGGAACAGGCAGCTCAATGGTAAAACAATTATTTTCCAATTAATATTTCTTATTAATCATTGTAAGTGTCGTATAGCTATGACGAAAATTGGCTATGACCAATACTCTTTTCATAGACAGTATTTAATAACAATACTCACTTTTTGTTATAATAACACATTGTATTATATTTTTTCAGGTGCAAATAAATATCAGTTATCAAATTGCCATGGCGGCCACGTGCGATACAAAAGAAATGCGATTCTTGAATAGAGTGATGAAACATGGAGTAACGATAAAAGGATTCTTCACGCATGTTCTCACGAAATTGGATACCAACAAACCAACGGACGAGGACAGCATTTATGCAAAGAGCAATTGTCCTGTGTCCCAGAGTATACGTGCTTACTTATATGTATTGGTCTCCTGAATTGATTATCGAAATATTTAGAAGAGCTATCGATCGAAGAAGAAACGCAGTTTGTGCACTTGATGTTAGATTTGCTAGACGATACTATAAATGAAACAAGCCTAGCTCATTAGATCAAGATTTCTAAGCATAAGCAACTGGAAGATAAACTTATGCTTTTGCGGATTAGTTCTTCCTTCTAATCTGTTAAATTTTTGATAATTTTGTTTGATTTAAAGAAAGATTTAAAAATTGCTCTGTACCACGCGTTTAATGTTTATTGAATTAATTTTCTTAACAATCTTTTTTTTTTAAGTAAGATATTTCTTATAGGAAGTGCTATTATAGATAACAATCGTTCGTGCGGTAAGATTTTCTCATAGCTATAAAGATTTTCTTTATTCTCGTGACTTGTGCTTTTCGAGATACGCCTGATTCTTCCTTTATACCGTTATTTTATGTAACATCCGTTAGTTTTGAAAAGCAATGAGATATTTAGCAAGAACAGCATTGAACCGAATTGCGTCACAAAGTTGTTCAATAAAAATTCGAGCTAACGGAAAGACGTTATGGGGAACATTGTTTTCTTTGGAGGAACAATTTAGACTGAAATGTAATTATACGAGATAGTAGGCTAAGTCTATAACGATTGATTATATAATATATTTTTCATAGATTATGGTGCAAGAGTTGTACTTTCGCTAAGTAAGTAATTCATATGTATTGTTGAAAGCCTTGTCAAAAGGCTGCTGACAACATTAAATTAATATATATATTCTATATTCTAATATATATTCTATTCATTAAATTAATATATATTCTATATCACCCGCAATTACTCGCGAATTATTTATTTGTTTAATCCCCTGTAACACAGTAGTAAGTGACAGAGAGAGAGGAGGTTCACGAAGTGTATAGGTGGAAGCATCCCTTACGAAAAAGACCGACCGGCGGAGAATTGTAATCCATGTAGTTATTGTAATCCCGCACGAAAATATTACATTCGACGAACCATACTCATGTAATTATTGTAATACAAGTATTACGGTGGACAACTTATTGTAATATTTGTGTGTGATTATTGTAATATTTTTCTGTAATTATTGTAGTGTTTGGATAACACAGATTACAATCCCCCTCACAGTTTAATAAGTAGGATAGGTAGTTTAACAAATGGGAAATCCACTCTTTGCCAGAAACGTGGACAGAAATAAATCTGGAAAATATTAAACTTTCTTACTCGGTGATGTCACTACATAAAAATTATCAAAACACTTGTTTTAATTAAGACATTATTATACATGCATGAAAGTAAATAACAAATGTCTAAAATATATA
Source organism: Temnothorax rugatulus (assembly GCA_035220575.1). Lineage (NCBI taxonomy): Eukaryota > Metazoa > Arthropoda > Insecta > Hymenoptera > Formicidae > Temnothorax > Temnothorax rugatulus. The sequence goes on along the minus strand of JASTWL010001624.1, from coordinate 14,715 downwards.
CCACATCTGTTATTGACATGTTGTCGTAACAAAAAAATCATTCCAGTCCACATTACTGCTCGATGGAAACCGCGGGAAGGTGGTGGTTTCTTCCATCAGGAGGAAATGTAAAAAAATTGTCAAATAAGTTACTTACGAAATATAACTATTTCACAATTTTCTACATTTCCAAGGGATTGAGGGAATAAAGGAATAAAGAAATAAAGAAACATATGCTTATAGTAGTTTCAATTTGTTAAAGACAGTATATATAATAAAAATAGTACATTATATTTTGTTTATAAGTATGTTTTATTTTATAAAAATAAAAAAATGAAAGCGAAAACAGCAAAATTATTTCTTCTGAAAATGATAATGGAGTGGCTGGAGCCATAGAACAGCAATGGGAGAAGGCATTATACATAATGATTTTTAAAAATTAATTTATAGATTCATACTTGTATAATGTCTACAATATTTTTTTGTAAAACTTTAAGTATAATAATATATGGCTCCAGCCACTCCATTATCATTTTCAGAAGAAATAATTTTGCTGTTTTCGCTTTCATTTTTTTATTTCTATAAATAAAACATACTTATAAACAAAATATAATGTACTATTTTTATTATATGTACTGTCTTTAACAAATTGAAACTACTATAAGCATATTGTATATATGTATGTTAGGCTAGAAATGTACGCTAGACCATCAATACATCAACATTATAACCTAATATAACATAACTTTTAGCATACGTATCTCATAATTACAATACTTACAGCAGATGACATCATATTCCTCTTTTTCAATCAAAATAAATATATAAATACAACAGCAATTAACTTATATTACAACACTCTTTAACCGCCAGTGACTGCCAGATATTTGAATTACGCGCATGTATGAATTCCGTTCCGAAAAATGATCGCCATGGGGAACCCAGGTGTGGAAACACGCAACGGAATCTTTCTGATTGGTTAGCTCCCCACCATCCCACCTTTCCGATTCCGTTTTCCGATAATTCCGATGTCCATGGGACAGCACCCTCACGCCTATCCGTCTATCCGCGTCTCGCCATTCGTCCCTCGTCGCTGTCGTCTTCGGGACCTATTATGGACTTGTTCGGAATGGTTTCCGATCGGAATTGTTCAGTTATTTCCTAGATTTCTATTGTCTTTTTAGGGAAAACGGAATAATTCCGATCGGAATCCATTCCGAACAAGTCCATAATAGCCCAGGGCAGCTATTGGAGGATTCACACTGCGTCCGATGTTCGACGTACGACGATCCGACATCCAATAGGAAATTTTTGTCTCTAATAATAAATTCTGTTATTGGATGTCGGATCGTCGTACGTCGAACATCGGACGCAGTGTGAATCCTCCATATTATGTATCTATTCGGAAACGTTTCCGATCGGAATAATTCCGATTTTCGTCATTTTCTTATTATGGACATTCAGATAAATTCCGAAACGTCGGAATGATTCCGTTTTTCATCAGTTATCCTATTATGAACATTCGGAAAGATTCCGAATCGATCGAAATCATTTCGACACCTCTCGAGCAAGCGGAAAGATGATTCCGATCGGAATGAGATTACGGAAACTTTCAAATTGACGTTGACAGTTAAAGTAAAAGCAACATAATTGAAGGTTATTATTTATTCGTAAATTTATATTTCATAAAAAGCATAAGAAATTAAAGTGTGTGTTATACATTAATTAAACGTAAATTAAAATTAATTATTTTATTTAATTATGGTAAGTATTACATATTTTATATTATAAATATACATATTATTTTATTATACATATTATCTATCGCATTTAATTATTTATAATATATTTTCTTGTCCTTGATATTTATTACAGTTAGCTGCAATACGTCGTGAGAGAGAAAGGCAACATCGTGTAGCAATTCGACGTAGTCGTATTATGAGAAGAACTATTAGGGATATGTATGACCCATTTATTATTCCTGAAAAAGAATTTATGGGAATATATAGATTAACAAAACGTTTGGCACGCACTCTTATAGAAGAATTAGAGCCATATCTTCCTCTACGGGAAAGAGCTGTTGCAATCCCAAATCATATTAAGTAAAAAGTTAAAAAATTATCTAAGAAACATACAAATTTTATTTAAGTGGCAATGTAAAAATTAAAGGCTCGGGGACGAATCTATCCAAACGTCGCCGTCGGTAACAAGTCAACAAAGTAACTTGTCACCGACGTTTGGATAGACTCGTCCCTGTGCCTTTAATTTTGACTTGTTCATTAAATTTATTATTTCTTTTTTATTGATTGAGGAAAGACTCTGTAGTTCAAAATGTCCCCTATCTACGTCCCCTATTATGTATTCTTGAGAGATTAACCTTTAGAGGCCGGGGGTGGTCGAAATATCGACCACCCAAAAAACACAAGCTATTTGATGTTTTCAGGCAAAATTGTGTGTTGAATAAGGGAAAAATAGTAAAAAAAAAAAAAGTCTTCAAGTCCTTTTCCCGGCCTCTAAAGGTTAAACTATTTTTTAACTTTTGACATTTATTTCACTGCTCGTTTTTGACCTTGTATATATATTTCACATTTATTTCTAAATCTTTAAATTATATTAAAGTTAAAAGTTAAAAAATATATAAAAGTAATAAATTATTTAGGCAGCAATATAATATAAATCTTCTATCAATAATATTAGGTTTTGTGTGCCCTAAATTTTTATGCCCAAGGCAGTTATCAAAAATCTGTTGGCATTGACAGTAGATTAAATATAGCACAGTCTACAGTTAGCGTTATTTTAAAAGAAATTACATCTGCAATAAATGAACATATGTTAAGACGATGGATACATTTTCCTACAACTCAACAAGAGATTCAGGAAATTGTGCAAAAGTAATACAATAATTAATTATTAGTGTACCACATATTATTACAACATATTTAACACATTTATGTAATACAAGAAATTAATAATTAATTAAATTAACATTTTAATATAACACAATATAATTCAATGCAGTACAATACGAAATACACTAACAGAAATGAACATAATAACATTAATATTTTAATATAAAAGCATATAAGAGACTGTAACACATTATAACATTTATGAATATGATTCTAGAGTCTTTAATTGTTTTTGTTATTACTCCGTTTCCATATTTGTTGAACTGCTCTGCGTCTGCAAAAATCAAAAAGTAAAACTTTTTAATAAACTATAGTATAACAAAGTTATGTTTTTCGTATAGGAATTATAACAATTCTAGAATTCCGGGATTATTGGGATTTGTAGACGGAACTAACATAGCAATAAAAATTCCTGTTTTACATGAAGGATTATATGTTAATAGAAAAGGTTATCATGCACAACATGTACAAATTGTAAATATATCTTTAATTTTTAATACAATCAAAATTTAATAATAGAAAAATATTTTATACTTAATATTATAATATTAAATCGTCTTTTCATAGATATGTGATACGGATCTAAATATAATAAATATAGTGGCAAGATATCCCGGCTCCACTCATGATTCATTTGTATGGAGACACTGCTATGTAAGGCACCTTTTACAAGCACAATTTGAAGCTGGCAATCAGTGTTGGCTATTTGGTAATTGCTCATTGTAAAGTATATAAGTCGCGCAATCTTTAAAATAATTTATTAAAATTATTTTTTTGCTTAATTTTGCTAATTAAGGTTTTTATATTATTTAATCATTTAAAAAATGTATGTAATCTTTAAAATTGCACCAATTATACATATATATTACATCAAAAAATAACTATATTGTACTTTCAAAAAATTAAACTCAAGTGATAGTATCTTTATTTAAAAATAAATAAATAAAACCGAAGTGGGAGAGTACTTAATACCCTTTTTCCCATTTTTGTTTCAATTCTCAAGGAGATTCTGGATATCCGTTAGAACCATGGTTAATAACACCATTCGCTGATGCGCAACCCGGCATACAAGAACATTTTAACGAACGTCATAGCAGTACACGAAATGCTGTAGAACGTTGTATAGGTGTTCTAAAAAAAAGATTTAGGTGCCTTTTAAGATACAGGACTCTAGAATATGCACCTGAAAAAGCAGCGCAAATTATAAACGCTTGTGCGGTACTGCACAATATGTGCATACGGGCTAGATTGCCTGATCCTCCGGAGCCTGAAGAAGCCATTATGGCTTTGGAACATAATGATGAAATTGAAATGGTACAGCTATTAGTGGAGGGCAGAGCTTTATTTCATCAAGGACAACGCACACGTGATCGACTCGCTGATAGATTATTATAAATGGCTTATTCAACGTATTGTAATGTTTTTTTTTTTAATTGATCGTAAATTTTCTGAGAATTATGATAGTAATCTCAGAATTTGTCAAATAAAATTATTACCAAAAATACGCATTTAAAAATATAAATAATTCTATAAAATATAAATAATAAATAATATAAATATAAATAATTCTAAACGTAGTTCCAAAATTTCATTGGAGTCCCTGAAACCCTAGCGTGGCTTTTGAGGGTTAATAATAATGTTAATATACGTACCAATTTTGCATTTGCAATTTTTTTAATAGATGCTGCAATATTCATAACCGCCTCTGTTAACGTTTTTATTGCAGCTGTTTGTGCTTGCATCTCATGTAATATTTCTAAATCAATATCTATAAAAAAGAGAGAATATATACTGTATATGAAGGTAAGAGGCTAAGGTTTTTAAATACAAGTTTATTTATTTATTTATTTATTTACTTATTTATTTATTTATTTATTAACACCTTTGAAGAAAAAGATGTATTAGCATTTTGTTAGATTCTCTTACCACGGACTTCTGTAAGTCTTTCTTTTTGTAACCGTTTGGTCTTGTATTTTCTTTTTTCTGAAGTAGAAGGAAGATGCGATGCAGAAGAAGGAAGCAGTGTTGTTTTGTTATTATTTTTTGCATGAATGGGTGTGCATAATTCAGGTGAAGAAGAATTAGAATGGCGTGAAGTGGTTTTGTGATTATTTGATGGATTTGAATGAACGGATGGGGAGAGTAATAGTCGTGGAGCAAATGAAGATGTAGATGGCAGACAGATTAGTGGAGAAGAGGGTGAAAGTGTATTATGATTTGATGAAAATGTAGATGGTCCGGATGCGGGGGAATTATTATTATTATTTTGTATGTTACGATTTAATATAGATGATCTGGATGCGGTGGAATTATTATTTTGTGTGTTACAATTTGATGTAGATGGTCTGGATGCGATGGAATTATTATTTGTGTGTTACAACTTGATGTAGATGGTCTGGATACTGTGGAATTATTATTATTTTGTGTGTTGTGTTTTGAAGATGTAGATGATCTGGATGCGGTGTAATTATTAGAGTGATTTTGTATAAAATGTATGGAGGATTCTGCGGGATCAATTACAGGTAATAGATGATCTGTCCAAACTTCTGGCTATATAAAGAAAGAAGGAATAATAAAAGGGATGGATAAATAAAACGGCGCGTATAGAAAGAGAAAATAAAGAAAAAATCAAGGAAATTTAACCCTCCGTATGTATACATGAGTCTACGGCGCGGCGTCTAAGCAAAAATGTCTGCTTGTAACTGTAAAACTTGCAAGTTTGCTTGAAATATTAAATAAGCGATGTTTATGAAAATGACTATAAAATCGTCAACTACAATTTAGACAGATGTTTTGTAAATTTTTTCAGATTTTTTAAAAATACTTTAGGGAAAAATAGCGTCAAACGTGACAGACCCACGTACGCACTGGGAAGGTACCGGAAAACGTGTGTACACAGAGAATTAATTTAGTACTAAATAGTAATTTAAATGTACCAACCTCTGCTGGATCGATAACATTTTCATGGCCAATTGCTGCCTCTATGCCCATTAACGATATTAATCGTTCCTCTATTTCTAGCAGAGGAGTACTACTTGCGCCTCCTCCTCCTGTACCTCCCTGATAACTTTTTAATTTTGCCGCTTTTGCTTTAACATCAACGCGCCAGTCTCGCCATGACTATAAAGTATAGAACATTATTATTATAAAAGTGATAACTATAAATCATGTACTATTATTATACATATATAAATGTTACAATTATAGTCCTTACTTTAATCCATTTATCGATAGTTTTTGTAGTCCCGTTTCCACAACTATTGAGACTATCGGAAAGTTGCTCCCACAGCATTCTGCTTCTTTTCTTTGCGTCTGTACCTTGCACTCGATTCTGTGCAAGATCTGGGTGTTCCTCCATAAATTGCAACAACAAAAGTCGCTGCTCAGATGTAGTCTTTTTGCGTTTCTATTTAAAAAAAGAACATTTAATATATATAGGACATAAATATACGTAATGTATATAATATATATAATATATATAGTATGTATAATATATATTAAAATAATAATTATATATTAAAATGATATTTACAAATAATCATATTTCAGAGCCTATTTTTAATTTATGTATATTTTTTGCAGAAATATTTAAAAATATATCGTTGTGTGTGCCATTCTGTGAAAATTCACTATGTCTAAAAGTAATGTTTTGAGGAAAACGCATTTTATTAGATTTTTTTAAAATTTTTTTTACGGCATATTAAATAAAGGTTAGCGAATTAATTTATCAAGTCTTGTGCACTTCTCTATGATTATTTCAGTAATTTTTAATAAGATAAATTTAATATATATATAATATTTAATATATATATATATATTATATATATTTTTGTAGATAATTAGTATTATTAAGATAAATATTTTACTTACATTTTCTGTCATGTTTCTGCAGTGTGACACTTACAAATGACGCGTTTTTTTGCACTGTGATTGGTTGAAACTGTCCGTTTCGCCCGTTCCGCTTGTTCCACTATTCACATTTCGCATCTACCAAAACGTACGAAAACCCGATTCCATTCCGATTTCGACAAAATTCATAATAGCTAAAAGACGCGAACGGAATTGTGATCGAAAACTCACCGATCGGAAACGTGAGATTCCGATCGGAATCATAAAAGTTACACAGGTAACACACATGTCCAAAAGACATCATAAAGATGTCTTTAAGATGCCAGAAATCTTAAAGATGCCTTTATGATGTCTTTTAGACATTGTGTGTTACCTGGGAGGTCCCCTCTGAAGAGGCAGGGGGGCAATTTTGCACATGCGCAGTGACGTACAGTACGATTGGTGAAATAAGTGGCATCGGTAGATTCATTTTTGTAAGGAAAACGTCCAAGATTTCGATCGAGCTCCGATTACTTGATCGGCGATTAATTTATCAAACGATATCTGTACCCGTTTTGTTCGCAGAGTAATTAATTTCATGTTGTTTGGAAGTCAAACCAAGGTAATTCAGCGCTCGTGCCTCGAGGAGCGTCTCGAACGATCGCTCGTCGAGGCACCAGACTTAGCGTCGGGAACGCGTGCTTCGCGCGTCAACATTACCGATGTAAGGACAAATAAAAGTCGAAAGGGAAAGTTCCCCGCCCGTGAGACACTGACTGCCTACCCCCGTTTCGCGCTGCGAGACGACGGAATCGAGCGCGGCACGGGAAGAATACGTTGAATCGTCGGCTGAATACGTTGAATCGTCGGCAGAACACGTTGAATCGTCGGCTCAATCGTACGGGAGCTGACGATCTCTGAAAATTCCTCGTTTCGTTCGTTGCGAATTGCTATCAAGCCTGAACATTGTGTGCGTGCGGTAAAACTTGTATTGTGTAGTATTGTTGGCGTGCGGTAAAATTAGGAGCAGACGCCCGTATCATTCTCGCTCTCGTCCTCGGCCTCGCGATCAAGATCTCCGTCGGCCGTGAGCAAGATCTCCGAGCAGCAAGATCTCCGATCAGCAAGATTTCCGACTGCAAGATTGACTGTACGCGAACTGCACCGGGCGTCGCTTTGCTCCCTTGTATGCACGAAAATAAACTTATGTGTGTGTAACTCCTGCATTCTAAGTGACTTCCCGCTCCAATATCCTTCAGCGAGACTCGAAGCTCGCGCTACCGACCGTCTTCGCGCTCATCTCTGAGCGGATTCCGGCAAACTCATCGGGCCGATCTCGTCGAGATCGCCACCCGAACATTCTGGTCCTTCGAGCCGGATCGAAGCGTCGGTGAAGGACTGAAGGGAAGTTCTCTCGGCTTATTACGCTCACACAATCCGCCGCAGCACCATGTCCGAACTCCTAGCAAAACAGACGAGGTTGCAACGCTCGATCGAGCGTTTTCTTGATAATTTCCGGAAACTGGGAAAAGGCAATTTGACAGCAGCGAAGATCCGTTCCCGAATTGCCGCACTCAAGGAACTCTGGTGCGCATATCAAGAGGGGCACGACCAGCTAACGAAAGCGACTCCGACGAAGCAGATGGAGATGGCCTACTTCCAAGATGACTACTTCGCCGCCACCGAGGATGTCTACCAAACAACCCTGGATTTCATGGCTGAATGGTTGGAAGAGCTCGAGCCCTTCGTGAGTCCGAACCAATCGGTATTAAACGCGAGCGTGCAGCGTGCGGAAGCGTCCGCATTTTCCTTGTCGCACCTACCGTCCATTCGGCTACCTCCCTTCGACGGAAATTACGCCGAGTGGGAACAGTTTCGCGATCGCTTCACCGCGCTCATTCGGAACAATAAGGACTTAGATAATTTCGCTCGAATGCATTTTCTATCTTCATGTCTCAAAGGTCGCGCTCTCGAATGTATCGGCAATATTTCGGTAACCGCCGATAACTTCGAAATTGCCTGGCACGCGTTAACTTCACGGTACGAAAACAAGAGACGCTCTCTCCACGTACATCTCTCGACGCTGCTCAATTTGCCGGCCCTCACCCGGGAGTCCGCCTCTGACTTGCAGAGCTTATACGATAAAGTCAACGTCGCGGTATCGTCTCTCCTAAATCTTAAGCGAAAACCGGAGGAACTCTGGAACGATATTCTCGCGCATCTCGTCACGCATAAACTCGATCCGACCACACGCAAAGCGTGGAATTTGAAGGAGGCGGATAAAGATTCCCCGCCGTCTTATGAAGATTTAAATCGTTTCCTTCAATCGCGCGTTAGAGCACTCGAAAACTTTGCGCCCACAACGTCGACTAAAACCTCATCTCCGCCGAAAGTACATGCCGCTACTGCGTCCGCGAATCTGCCTGCGAAATGCCCATTATGCACAGCGCCGCATCTTCTAAGTGTTTGTCCTAGTTTTGTGGGGAAGAATTCGAGTCAACGATGGGAGATTGTTAAACAACATAAGCGTTGTTTTAATTGTCTGAGTGAGAAGCATTCCTCACCCGATTGTAAAAGCAAGTACTCGTGCCGAGTCTGTAACAAAAAACATCATTCGATGCTACATTCAGCCTCGAATTCTTCCTCCACCCCCGCGGGAGCAACCGAAGTGGGAACATTGCCGACGGATCGCTCGTCGCCTCAGGCGCCGGACCCGAAAGTCGAGGTGACCTCCATGCTCGCCGCTACCGTCACGCGCCGTCGATCACAAGTCCTTCTTGCGACAGCCTGGATTACCGTTCGCGTTCCGTCGGGCCGCGAAGCGATAGTTCGAGCGTTGATCGACCAAGGCTCCGAAATGACGTTCGTTTCGGAAAATGTAGCCCAACTGTTGCACGCGAAGCGCATTCGTATGCCGATATCCGTCACCGCCGTCGGTGGTATTCACGCCGGAACTTTTCGTCACGCGACACAGTTGATCATTTCTCCGCGAGAAAATCGCGTTCCGTCTTTCTCCACGACCGCGCTCATTTTAGGCAAATTAACCGCTTACACTCCGAAACGACAAACGGACATTTCGTCGCTTTCTCATTTAACCGATTTACCATGGGCTGATCCGGATCCCACAAGTCCCGATCCTATCCAAATTATTATTGGAGCCGACTTGTACAACGACCTAATTCTTGACGGTGTTCGAAAAGGAAGTCTCGGGCAACCGATCGCCCAGAACTCCGTCTTCGGATGGGTCATCTCAGGGCCGCTGACGCCTGACATGACCGCTTCTCACTCCTCGACGACGCGGTCCGCTCCCCCCTCCCTTTCGCGCGTTTCAATGCATCATACTCTCGGGACGCCGTCCCTTGAAAGCGAAATTAGGCGATTTTGGGAAATCGAGGAGCTTCCTCGACAGTCACATCTCACCCCTCAAGAAAAATACTGTGAGGAGCATTTTCGCTTGACTCATTCTCGCGATTCAGACGGGAGATACATAGTGCGTCTCCCCTTTAAACGGGAACCCCCCCTCGATATCGGCGCGTCCAGAGCACGCGCTGAAGCCCTGCTGAATGCATCGTTACGGCGCTTTGCGAATAATCCGTCGTTGGCAAGCGAATACGAGGAATTCCTTTCGGAGTATGAACGTCTCGGACATATGCGAAAAGTATTGCCACAGGACGAAATCGGACAGCACGTATATTTGCCGCATCACGGCGTGATCCGGGAAAATAGCACGACCACGCATCTACGCGTCGTTTTCAACGCTTCGAGCCTTACTTCAAACGGAACGTCGCTAAATGATCATTTGTACGCGGGACCGAAATTACAAACCGAAATTACAGCGGTTCTATCGCGATGGCGTAAACATCGGTTCGTTTACACCGCCGACATCGCGAAGATGTATAGACAAATTAGGCTCGATCCTCGCGATACAAACTACCAGCGAATCCTCTGGAGATCTTCTCTCCTTGCCATAATAATTGCCTACATATTGCTCACGATTACGTACGGAATGATATGTGCTCCGTTTCTAGCTCTTAGTGTTTTGAAACAACTAGTTCGCGACGAAGGTCATCGATTTCCGCTCGCGGCAGCTATCCTGTGCGAAAATATTTATGTCGACGACGTTCTATTCGGCGCGGACGACTTGACGCGCTTAAAGCAAGCCCGCGATCAGCTGATCGCGTTATTGAAACTCGGGGGATTCGATCTGAAAAAATGGGCAAGTAATTCGCCCGCTCTCCTCACGGATATTGACCCGGCTGATCACGGCTTGGCGTGCAATAAACAATTAGCTCAAGACGAACAACTCAAGATTCTCGGAATCGGATGGAATCCTGCCAGCGATAATTTCGAATTCAGAGTATCGCTCGCCGACAACCCCCCGGAAAGCAAGCGCGCCATTCTCTCTACGATCGCCAAATTCTACGACCCGTTAGGCTGGGTCACTCCTGTGACAATTACCGCCAAGATATTCATGCAGAGTCTCTGGCGCGAAACGCTCAACTGGGACGACGTTATCTCCGCGCCCCTTCTCGCTCGGTGGAAAGAAATCCACTCCAGACTCTCGCATCTAAACCGATTGCAAATCCCCCGGTGGATCGGTCTCGGGACGGATGCATCGCACGCCGAAGTGCACGGATTCGCCGACGCGTCGAACGCCGCGTACGCCGCCGTAATTTACCTCCGTGTCACTTCCTCCGACGGTCAAGTGACTGTTACTTTAATTACCGGTAAATCAAAAGTCGCGCCTTTAAAGTCTCTCAGCGTTCCGCGACTGGAATTATGCGCGGCCCTCCTCCTCGCCCGCCTAATGGAACTCGTGCGCGAATGGCTTGGCAGCACCTTCCCGGAATACTACTGGACGGATTCAGAAATCGTACGCGCGTGGGTCACGAGCCATCCGTCGCGCTGGCCGACCTTCGTCGCGAATCGCGTCGCCGAAATTCAGTCGCGTCTTCCGGGAGGCGAGTGGCGTCACGTGCCAACAGCGGAGAACCCAGCCGACTGCGCGTCCCGCGGGCTATTCGGCGACGAAGTGGTCGACCATGATCTCTGGTGGCAGGGCCCTCCCTGGTTGCAGGTCGCGAACGCCGAGTGGCCAAGTAACGACAGCACTCTCGACACTCCTTCCGAAGAAAGAACCGTTACCCTCCACTGCTCTCAGGATAACCTGGACTGGGATCTCGCCTCGCGATATTCCTCTTGGCCAAGGTTACTGCGCGTGACCGCCTTTGTTCTCAAATTCGTCAATCGTTGTCGTGATCGCTCGAATCGCAATGCCGACTCATCGTCGTCGTCGCCCGCGACATCTTATCACTCCGCGCCTAAAAGTGTAGCCCTATCGGCCGCAGACTGTAGCGCCTCAAGGATCTTTTGGATTAAGCGTATTCAACGGCAGTTATTCCCAAAGGAAATCCATACGCTCTCGCGCAACAAGCCCCTCTCGGCAAAAAGCTCGCTTCTCGCTCTTCGCCCATTCCTCGACCAAGACGGAGTTCTGCGCGTGGGGGGTCGACTGAGCAAAGCCCCTTTAACATTTTCCTTCCGACACCCGATCCTTCTCGCGTCTCACCCGTTGGTCACACTCATCGCGCACCAAGCTCATCTACGAACCTTGCACGCCGGACCTCAGCTCACGTTAAGCGTATTACGGCGGGATTTCTGGATAATTCACGCGCGCAACCTTATTAAATCTGTTATCCACAACTGTGTCACGTGCGTTCGCGAGCGCGCCGCAATCCCGACCCAACTCATGGGAGATCTTCCCGAGTCTCGAGTCTCAGCGGCTCGCAGCTTCGCTCACTGCGGTCTCGACTACACCGGACCTGTACATATTCGCGCCTCCGCCGGCCGAGGCATTACAACGCGCAAAGCATACATCGCGCTCTTCGTCTGTCTGACGACTCGGGCGATACATTTAGAATTAGTTGCTGATTACGCGACTCCGGCCTTTTTAAATGCCTTCTCCCGCTTCTGCGCGCGTCGCGGCCTGCCGCAAGCGATGTATTCGGACAACGGTACCACCTTCGTCGGAGCCGATCGGGAATTGACCTCCGCGTACAGAGCGGCAGTGCGAGACCCGACCTTCCTGAATACCACTGCGTCCGATAACATAACTTGGCATTTCATTCCCCCGTCTGCCCCGCATTTCGGCGGGCTATGGGAAGCGGGCGTAAAGAGTGTAAAAACCCATTTACGTCGCACTCTCGGGAATAACACGCTCACATACGAAGAATTCTCGACCTTGCTATGCCGAATTGAGGCCTTGCCTCAATTCTCGTCCGATTGCCGCTCTGTCAGATACGCTCGACGATTACGAGTGTCTCACTCCCGGTCACTTCTTGATCGGCTCCGCGCTTACTTGTAAACCCTGAACCATCCATTCTCAAGCTAAACGAGAATCGCTTATCACGGTGGCAACTCGTTCGGCAAATCACAGAACGCTTCTGGAAAATGTGGCAAAATGATTACCTTAACACGTTGCAAACGCGGACAAAATGGCGAAAAGAGAAACCGCAAATTCGCGTCGGACAACTCGTACTCTTACGAAACGCTACGTTACCTCCCTGCAAATGGGAGCTCGGTCGCGTAACCCAATGCCACACCGGTTCCGACGGTTTCGTTCGAGTCGTCACTGTCAAGACGTCCGCCTCCGAGTATAAGCGTCCACTCGTTAAGCTGTGCTTGCTACCAATCCATAGTCAGGCGACGAGCGAGCCGGCTTGCGCCACTTAGAAATAAGTCTAATTAGCTTTAAGGTTTAAGAGATTCCGCCATGGCGGGCGGAACTCACATCAGTTGTAACCTGTATAAAACCTCCTGTAAATCAAGTGCTTGTATATTATTTCGAAACTCCCGTTTCGAGGCGGGCGGTATGTTTGGAAGTCAAACCAAGGTAATTCAGCGCTCGTGCCTCGAGGAGCGTCTCGAACGATCGCTCGTCGAGGCACCAGACTTAGCGTCGGGAACGCGTGTTTCGCGCGTCAACATTACCGATGTAAGGACAAATAAAAGTCGAAAGGGAAAGTTCCCCGCCCGTGAGACACTGACTGCCTACCCCCGTTTCGCGCTGCGAGACGACGGAATCGAGCGCGGCACGGGAAGAATACGTTGAATCGTCGGCTGAATACGTTGAATCGTCGGCAGAACACGTTGAATCGTCGGCTCAATCGTACGGGAGCTGACGATCTCCGAAAATTCCTCGTTTCGTTCGTTGCGAATTGCTATCAAGCCTGAACATTGCGTGCGTGCGGTAAAACTTGTATTGTGTAATATTGTTTGCGTGCGGTAAAATTAGGAGCAGACGCCCGTATCATTCTCGCTCTCGTCCTCGGCCTCGCGATCAAGATCTCCGTCGGCCGTGAGCAAGATCTCCGATCAGCAAGATCTCCGATCAGCAAGATTTCCGACTGCAAGATTGACTGTACGCGAACTGCGGCGGGCGTCGCTTTGCTCCCGTGTGTGCACGAAAATAAACTTATGTGTGTGTAACTCCTGCATTCTAAGTGACTTCCCGCTCCAATATCCTTCAGCGAGACTCGAAGCTCGCGCTACCGACCGTCTTCGCGCTCATCTCTGAGCGGATTCCGGCAAACTCATCGGGCCGATCTCGTCGAGATCGCCACCCGAACGCAGAGTAATTAATTATTAACACATGGAAAGAAAAATGAGTGACAACAAATTATGTAATTGGAAATTTTACGGGCAGTTCTGCCGATTGAATTAATCGCCGATCGAGTTAAATGCAGATCGCTTGAGATCGCCCTGAATGTCTTTATACGGCGCCCCCGAATAGCCCCCTTACCTACCGACTCTAGGTACGAGCCTTGCAGAGCCTTGGAATGGACGGAATGGTCTCCGTCGTCTGTCGTCTCCGTGTGTGGGTTCGCGCAGGCGCGAAATGTGCTGGAAGGGGTGTGATAAGGAGCAAAGGAGTAGCGAGTAGGATGCGCGATTTGTAGAAAAAATCGATATCGAAAGAATCGATAAAAACGAAAAAAAA